>JAWNNO010006404.1:0-29123 GCA_035044985.1 Lordiphosa fenestrarum | reverse complement strand
GTCCCTTACCCTCCCCCTCCTCTTTTGGTACAAAAAGCATATTTTTGCACATTTTTATGATGATGTCTGCACATCCTTCTGCCTGTGATGTGCCTGTCTGATGTCATTGCCATTGTTTTCCTTGCTTTCGTTTCCAGTTGAGAGTCGTTTAATGTATCAATTTTACTTCTTGTTTGTTATTGAACTACTCTCGAATATATAAAATATATATGTATATAAATACACAAAGCTGATCAATCAATTTTACTGAATATGTGAGCTTGATTGCCATCTCAAGGAATTCACCGAAAGAGTTTCGTCTAATCAAAATTTATTCTCATGAAATTGAATCAGCATCTTAATCTACGTTTCCCGTTGAAACATTATCTACACTCTACAAACTTATTTGCTTGCACGAGATTAAAGTCTCCAAATAAGGGAACAAAATTTGTATGCCTGCACTTGGGTTGAATAACCAAAACAAACATTTTTTATTTGACATATTCACGTACCAGTTTGCGTTTTGTCTACGAACTTATCCTCAAATGTTGGTTTGCTTTTACATTAGACGCTCCAAAAACATGCTATGAATTCGGTATTTTCTTATGATGATAAGCGGTGAGTGTCCGCTATGCCTAGATTCTTACGTCGCCTATATTCCTTGAAATTTTTCTCGATTATAGAGCTGCAGTTGCCCTTGAGATATATACATATTTAATCCAGGGCTGCAAACCGGTTTGAACCGAACCTCTTAAAGTATTAAAGCTAAACCTAAAACCTATAAATTCAAAAATCGGTTCGGTTCAAGACAGATTAATGTCTAGCTACGTCTTCTATTTAGTATCCTAAAGGTTTTGTACGACTGAGACTTAGAATTGGCAGGAAAGTATATTAACCCATGTTGAGAATTAACTTTGACTTCCCCGCATATTAGCCTCTGTTCTTTATGATCCTCGTCTCCAAAGCTTATTAAATGATTCACAAAATGGTAGCTAAGAGATATGCAGACTACCAAATGGAGTTTTGATTAACAGTAAATTATAATTGGAGTAATCCCATTTGAAATGTACTACAACTCACTTTATACCCAAAATCAACACAATTCCTGTACAGTTTGTGTGGTTTTTGGGACGATTGCTATATGAACTTGTATAAAGCATGGGCTGAACCAAGGTTCGAACCAAAACCTACGCCTAAAAACCTTGAACGTCAAATTTCCGAACCTTATTGGAATCCATTGGTAAATTTTGATTCGAGCCCGCGAACCGAAGCTCCCAAAATTTGTTGGGGATTGCAGCCCTGATTGAATCAGAATTTGCACTCCATTTCGAAACTGGTTTAAAATGGAAACTTAAAATATCCCGATGATTCAGCACTAAAGAATGAGAACTAGTTTTAAAAGATCGCTCGTATTTGAAGAAGAAGGGCAACTTGAGTGACTCACTTAAAAATCATGTAAGAAGTCGGTAATACAATCTGGACCAATTTTAGATGACTATCAACAGCTATTGACTAGTCGAATGGAACACAGCTAATAATGTTGTCAATCATATGTTTCCAAAAGTTCCTGGTTCTGGTTTCAACTTCACTTTTGCTATGTTTTCTTTCTCATAGTTGTAATATCCCCAGTTTGGATATGATTTACGAATCAGATCTTTACCATTCCCAAAAAGCTGACCCAAGTCGCTGTAAAAAGCCTGGACAGAATCTTACCAATGGCTTGTTCAGACGAAAGCTAAATGGTTTCAGGCCCGACCGATACTGCGGGACCACATCAAAGCCCACGCATAATAGTGTTACAGTCAACGGATTGAAGGGCTTCAATTTCTCTAATGCTTGCGGACTTGGAGCGAGAATTCGATACTATCAAAAGGGAGGTAATGTAGAGTTGGTCCCATAACTGCGGTATCCCGGAGGCAAAGATGTGTGTTGTGTCACCCTTCTTGTTCATAGTTGTCCTCGATGATGTCCTCAAACGCACAAATAACAAGGCGATCTGTACTAAGCATACACTGAAAGGGGTCACAACAAAACAAGCGCCTTTGAAAGAAATCCCACGCAATTGGCCTCAACATAAAGATCTCGAAAACTAAGCTTATGCCCCTAATCGCGGCAGTCGAATTCTTCCAACTGGGAAGTGTCATTGAGAAAGATGCCGGTGCATCGACAGTTGTGGAAGCACGCATTTCCAAAGCTAGAGACCAGGGACTTAAACAGAAACGAATTTCGGTTTTGGTCAAGGCATTAAAACTGGCCAAAAGCTTTCTTTAAAATGCCGCATTCCGCTTATAGCCGCTTTCCATCATGAACTTAAGCTAAAATATAGCTATCGTCCAAAATATACATCCTGACCAATAACGAAAATCGTTTCGGTATCAATCCCGGCCCAAAACGCTTTTTGAAAGCTACATCGGAGTAAGCCAAACTGATCATCTTCAACGGTCTGTTTTATAGCTCAGAATCTGAGTCAGTCACTGATCGTAAAAGCATATGAGAGAGTTATTTAATATGCCGCATTTCCCGGCTTCGCAACATCACAAATCAAAATCTCCTCGATTGCACTGGAAACGAACCCATCACAACAGAGATAAAGAAACCTAAATTGTTTTGGATTGGGCATACTTTAAGAAGGGAAGTTGACAACAGCGCGAAGATGGCACTGCTATTGAACCCACATAGCAGAGAGGTCATCCCCATCAGACTTGGATGTGCACAATCCATGCAGAATCCCGAAGCAGTTGGAGCGAACTCTAATTAAGAAAATATTCCACCGATCTTTTTCGGGCAACGTTTTTGTTGTGAACTTTTTCAATTTGCTTGTGTAAGTCCCATTTCTTTTATTTCTTGTGGAATGCACCGGAGTCACAACGACAAATCTGTGCCACGCTGAGAGGAACATACTGCACTATGCAAAAGGTAAGTTTTCGAGGTTCTTGGAGTTCGATATCAGTTAAAGCTAATTTCTATTTATTTAAGTGTGCCAGAACCATTTTGTCAGATAAAAACCATAAAACGCAATGCACCTCTAGCACATAGCATAGCAAAAAATGACTGTTTTCAGTACCTCCCAAGAAACTCGCCCTTGAGATCAGTTTGGATGCCTAAAAGAAGCGAAGGTCACGAAGTTGTTGGTCCTAAGAACAGCTTTCCAAGATTCAGTACAAAGTCCTACTGAAGGGTGGTTGTAGGTCATCAAATTGTTTGAATTAAACAGTAATCTAATGTTTTTTCAGAGACGTCATCTAAATTTCATTAGTATACCTTGAATTGAAAAAGGGCGGAAAACTAAATAATCTTTTACTGGATAATGTAACTCTTGTAACATTTGTGATATCAATCTCCATATTCTTAGCACCTTGTGTTTGAGCATTTATTTTAAAGAATTCAGAACTTGGGAATTTTGCATCGAAAAAAGGCAGATGGCTCCACTGTGCGACGTCCGTGCGTTAAGAGTTGTTTTCTCATTTCATCCGTACAAAGAAAGGCTACCGCAATATTTTCAAAATATTCTCCATTGGATTGTTATGTAATTTGTGGCCTGGAAACGGATATTACACAATCGTGCCCGAAATTGTAAAATCTTTGTCAAATTGAAAGCCTCAAATTGAAAAGAAATGCGAGTGAAAGAAATGCAAATACAAAGCTATTAAAATCCAAGCAAAGACAAAATGTATAAAAATAACCCGTGTACGCACACACACAGACACACAGTAGAGCCTTGCTTGTATTATAATTATCAGACGTGGCCACAATAAAACGAAAAACAAAAAAAAACCAAACATAAATGATTACAAGCAATGGTTTTGGTCTGGCTCCTGCGGAGCTCCTCCCGTTTTTTTTTTCCTTGTTTGGTATGGAAATTTATGTTTACGAAAAGTGCAAAAAACGCGTTTGGAATTTCAAATTAACATTATTAAGTAATTTCATGGAAACCCAACAACAACAAAACGGCGTGACAACCGCAATGCTGTCTCTTGAGGTAATTGTCAGCTGCAACTGCTGCACTCTGAGGCAGCAATTGAAAATGGAAGGCAGCTACGGCGAGCAGGGAACGGGGCTGGCTTGTAATCACAGGCACACATACAAATACAAGTACGCACACTGATGCAGCGGCACGCACTTTTTCAATTTCTTATTATCGCTTTCGCTTACAACTTGTTGTTATTTGGTTGTTTTTGTTGTTAGTGTGATTGGCGTTGGCTTGTTTAATGGATGTTTTACTTGTCTTTTATTGATCGGTTGTTTGTCTCCTCTCCATGCATGTTTGATTCGGTGAAGCTAAGTGGAACTGCTGGCACTTTTGATATGCTATTTAAAGCCGTTCACAAGTACTCCAAAGAACTGGACATATTAAAATAGTCAATTATCCCTTTCATTTGCTCTACTTTGGAATTTGCTATTGAATGAATTCACTGCAGCATCTCTGAACTGCGTTAAACTATCTAAGTAATTGATTTTTGATATCAGGAATGCAAGCCGGTTCTAAACTAAACCGAACCGAACCGAACCGAACAGAAACCAAACCGCTTATTCCAGCTGATACACCGGCAGCATTTTGATATTGCTGAACCGAACCGAAAACCAAAAATTAAAACGGTTAGGTTCGGTTCAGTTCTATGACGAGGTTTAATAGCCTGTTATCACATATTTCGAAATGAAAAATTTTGTTATACCCTTGCAGAGGGTATTATGTATGAGTAAAGTATATATATTCTTGATCAGCATTAGGAACGCAATTGATTTTGCCATGTCCGTCCGTCCGTCTGTTTCTGTACTATCTCCTACGTCATTTTTAAAGCTATCTTCACCAAACTTTGCACGAAGTTTTATGGCACTAATACGCTGCACTTTTGTCGGAATCGTCCGGGTCGAAAAACTAGTTCCAAGTGAATAATTTTTTGTTTTCAACGGAAACGTTTTCACACTCCACATTTATAAGTTTTCTATGCTTTTCCATGATTCCACAAAGCTTGTTCGAATTTGGACGACTATATAGTATAGCTGCCATAGAAAAGGAAGGTTTTAATAATAGTCTTAGTGCCGATTTTTCATCTCCCAAATAGTTGCCAAGTGTCAGATAAACTTAGATTTTGCTCTACTTTTTGTAGGTTTGTTAATTTTGTTTTTGTCTTAAACTTTCCAGCTATAAATATGTATTATCTGCTTCAGCACAATTTTATCATTATCGAATGAGTATATCAAAGATCTGCCATACAATAAACTGGCCAGCCAAATGATCATGATAGAGGCACAATCTATTGGTCATCTGTGGAAACCACTTAACTAGAATTCTTCACTTTTCCAATGATTAAAACCTTTATTAAGATAAATTATATGAACTGCAATGGTATACAAACTTCGGTGGAAATTTGCCAGTTTTAACATTTTTCTTTACAAAAATGGAGTTTGATGAGCCCACCACAGGCGACTCCGCACCAAAACATCACATAAGCCGAATGGTGACCTCTCGAAATGAGCTCGGACGCTTGTCTTGATGACACATGATACACCCCATCATTCCATTCCTCTATTAGCAAATATCTGGCGTTACTTTTGTTAGTTTTTATTATATGTAAAGAAAGCAGCAAAGTTTATCTGAAAGCCCCGACAAAGCGATTTGATATCTAAAGGTTATAATCTTGGCTTTAGTTCCCTCTGAACTCTCAAACGCTCCAAACATAAGAATGCAAAATTTGATACCCAAAAGGTTCGAAGAAATCTCTGAACCAGAACCACAACTGTCATTCAAGAACCGATATTTTTTAAAATCAATACGACCGTAATTAACAGATACATCGTAACCAGCACATTTCTTGCTCTTAATATTTTATTTTTGCAGATTTATTGCTTAAATCAAGTTTTTTCTCAGCGTAATCTACAGGAACCAAAAAGGTGTATTGGGGAGTCTTTTTGATATTTCTTAAAATAGCAATAGTTCTTCTTCCTGTTTCAACTTCGACTCGAAATGATATGCTTTAAAATAGCTCTGATATATCGGTTAAAATAGAACGATGTGTTAAATTGTTAATGTCTGTCAATTTTGAAGAGTTGAAGCGCCAGCGGTACGACCTAATGGCTGTTGAATCTGTTAAACTTTAAGAAGATTTTGTACTCCAAATTAGGATTTCTCATAATAAGTATCAAGAGGTCGTTCCCCTGATTAGAGTATGTCGCAGTTTTTTTATTTGTTAGTTATTTTTCAATGAATACACACACACACCCATAAATATATACTATGTAGACAGAATGCATACTCTTATACTCATGCTTGCATACATACTCGTATTTGTCCATGCTGCTGTCATCAGTTGTTGTCGCCTTCTTTCTCAGTTTGCCTTTCCTGGTGCAGTTGTTGGTGGTGGAGCTGCTGGGCTGGTTCTTCAGTCCATGTGCTTGTCGTTTCCCCCTTTTGATGTATTTGTTTCTTGTTTTGTTTGTTTTTGCTATTTCTACAACTTGATATGCGATGACAGAATGTCTTTTGTGTCTGTCTGAATGGCAAATTGTGTATTAATTGCAAAAGGAAAGTAAATGGAAATAAATGTATATTTTCACGAATTGTGCATATGATTCAACTTTATCATCTTCGAGTACTCAGCTGTACATATTTTCTAAACTATTTTTCTGTGATTATTTATAAAAATCAGCTCTCCCTGTCTCTTTTTGTTCAGATTCCCCATTTTTTTTTTTTGACTTGAAACTATTCCCAAATAGCCTTGGCCCTGCTTCTTATGATTGGCGATTGGCCAGGCCTGGTCTGGTCTGGTCTGGTCTTCTCTCTGTGCCTAACGCTTTTGCTTAATTAGTATTTTTAGCTGGAAATGACAAACGAGTTTTTTGTTTTTGTTTCGGTTTCTGTTGCCGGCTGGAAGCAAATTAATTGCCAGCGACAAGTCGCAGACAACAATAACAAAACAAAAATTAAACAAAGAAAAAGGCAAAGAAACTCAATGCTTTTTATTGATTTTCTGTTGGTTTTTCTACAAATAGTTGGTTTTCTACACAATTTATTGTTGATTGATCATGCTTTGTGTAGGTAGTTGGGGTTAGTTACAGTTAACCGAGGGCAAATTGATAAGTCAGTGACTTTGTAAGCTATTGGCTGTATCCAGCAATGTTGGATTTTCAGCCGTGTTTTATGTCTTATGTGAGAGAACCGATTCAAATGATCAGGGTATCTACCTTTTGATAGCCTTGTTTTTTGATACCATCTGGTTCCGGTGACTTCTCGTTTTTGGGTTTTTTTTTTTGGTACCTCCAGGAGAAGGACTTTTTCGGTGATGACCATAATGATGTTGTCTCTTGAGTGGTTTGATTTGCCATTGAACATGTGAACATGAAACACTTGCTTCATAACCAGCTTTTATAAGCACATCCCCAACTGATTTGGCTACTTCTACAATTAGCTGCCTAAAACTGCATTTTTACTAGCCTCTATGGCTGCTGTGAGCGGTTACTGCAGAGCTTCTATTTCTGCAAAGGAATTCCTCTGGATTAATGTGCCAATCAAGCTATTTGTTCTAAAGCTGGGGATTTCTTTAGACCAACTATAAGAATAGTGAGCATGACTCCTGGTCCTACGTGTTCTGTTTATGCTCAAAGTGCAAACCTCCACTTAGACGACGCTGCTAGGATTCTGCTTCAGAATGTTAAAAAACGGATGCACTCCATCTTGAGACGATTTCTCAAGTTCTAATGGGCCGATTAACTTGAAATTTTGTGTGGGCCTTCCTTAGGATTGTGTAACAATATTGATTTTAAGTATATTCAAAAAATTAAAAGCTAGCGAAAAGAAAAAACGTTTTCATTAGATGACGAGAGGCGGGATCAATCCCGATACCTCTTGCACAGCACTATCCGCTGGACCACACCCGATCACGATGCATTAGCAATCGATTTCTGAAATATGCTTTCATCGCTCAATTAAATATTTGAGTCCTCGAATTTTCTAAATGTTTATCGACTTAAGTATGAGATAATCAGGTTTGTCCAAATAAAAATAAATTCTGAATATTATTAGCGGGTCTGTACCGGTTTCCACTTTCACCAAATCGAATTCAATTTGGTTACCTGTTCCTGGTACCTGCATGTCACTTCTTTATGAAACGCTGGTAGCAGATGCCGTTAATATTAAAACAACATTTTAAGCAGCTAAATTTAAAAACTATTAATTTACTTGAGAGATTTTTATTATGTTCGTTTTGCTAATCCAGCTGATTAAGTTGAGAGAGTACACTTCCAAGTGTTTCGAATTACAAGTCGAATGCAAATCGTTTGAGTACCAAAACGGCAAAAAACAAAATCGTCCAATTTGGGTTTCATTTGAAATCGAAGATATATGATGTAGGCCTGTTAGTGTATATGACAAATAAATAAGCACGAACACGTGTCGGCTGAAACTGCAGGTTTAATAAACCTTGTATTTAAATTGGGGAAAGACGTGAGCCGAATCAAGGTTCGTACACAAAAAAAAAATCCGAATTCGGAATTGAAAACGGGGTGATCCCGGGGCATGCTTGAAGTGATCCTGTTTTTCGGGATAAAAAAAAAAGTGGAAGTAAATTCAATCTTTTTCCGGGATCAGATCAAGAATATCCGGGATCACCCCGTTTTTAATCCCGTTTCGGATTGATTTTTTTTTGAGTGTACTAAAATCTTTACTCAAAAACATTGAACTAAACATTTTTGAACCTTCAACATTATTAAATTCACATTTAAACAAGTAAGGGCGCTACAGTCGAGTTTCCCGACCACAAAATACCCTGTTCATTTGTTTTCATTTATTTGTTTTTTGAATTTTTGAAGATGAATTTACCCGGTTTTTGTAACAGCTAATAAATTGTCATCCTAAATGTAGGCAACACTTTTTTTTATAGTCCTGACCAACAACTGGGGGGGTGCTCTTATCAGCTCTACTGTTTCGCTTATAACTCCGGTGTTTTTTGTCCCAATCTGATTGTATTTTTCAGAATAGATAGATATTGGGCTATAACCACGAGGCTCTAATTGTCGATCTGACGGTTTTTTTAGGTCTAGGATGTCTAGAGGAGGTCTATGTTTTTTGGGGATAAAAAGGGGGCGGGGGGGGGAATTTTCCAAATCTGAAACAAATTGATCTGCGTACGGCATAAAATTTGTGGCTCTATGTCGTATAGTCTCTGAAATCGACGCGTTCATACAGACAGATAGAGTGACATGGCAATATCGACTCGGCTGTTCATGCTGATCAAGAATATATATACTTTATGGGGTCGGAAATGTTTCCTTCTCCCTGTTACATACATTCGCACAACTTCATGATCCCCCTTTTCCCATTTTCAATGGGTATAAAAACGACTAGTTGGATGAATTGGGTTTATGGCATCAATGTGAATTAGTCTATATAACTAAACCAAATTTTGGTTAGTCGGTTGGGGAGGTAAAAAAAACGTGCACTAAACCAAATTTTAGTTTAATTACAACAAAATTGCAAAATAAGATGGGAAGTCGGCAGCCATATATATTTCGAGCCGAAAGAAGACCGATTTCAGTCGCAGTAATCTCATAAAAATCAAATTATGTATAATATATGCTTGACCGCATGTTATAGATTAATTTGCGCTCCTAGAAAGATTCCTTTACTTTCTTTCTCCGAATTCCGTAGGAAAATATATAATATATGCCCTTCAAGACAAGACCCAAAGCGATTAAAAATTTAAATGAAAAACTACGAAATTTACAATTTTTTGGTCTTGCTTGGGACACGAACTCCCAACCTTGCAAGATATCGCATTGCACCAGGGCACATGATTGTTGAACCCCATGTCAAAAATGCTGTCTATACTTTTCCGGTCTAGTGATCTCGAATTGAGTACATTTGGAATGAAAGAAGCTTAACATTCAGAGCAATGGGAGCAAGAGCCTGCCCACCGCTGACATAGTTCATTGGATGTAATCGTTGCTTTTGTAGAGTTCACTATTACTATTATACTATACTATTATTCACATTATCCAGTTTTTTTGGATCTGTCTTTAGTTTTCCGGAAAAGGAATACACTTTTTACAGACGCTCTTTTCTCTTCTTTTGAAAAAACTTATTTGGAAGGTATAAGATAACTGGGTTAAATTTGTGCAAGGACCAAAAGCAGACTTTAAGAATGTATTTGTTCTTGTAGACTTAAGTTTTTCTTATTTTGAAGTTTTTAATTACATGGGTCATGGGTAGGCAAACCTTGAGTCTTTAGCAGAACTCTACAGCTGATAGGATAGAGGCAGTATAACTGTCTTCGTAAGTCACTGACGTGTCAGACTGCCCTCGTAACTGTCAACATCAGAAGAGCCCTCTAATCCTCTCTTTCTCTTCGTAATTCTCTCGCCTGCTTTTGCGGTTCACTTGAAGTCAAAAGTGCAAATAGTAAAGCTAAATTCGCTTTAATTGAATTACAACAGAGACGAAAATTGCGCACGCGTTTATTAAGTTAGTTATTTCTGTTCTTTTTTTTTAGTTTTTCTTTTAATGGCAGCTAGCACAGAGGGTTTTTTGTGTGTGCTTTTGGGGGATGGCGCTGCACGCCGTCCTCCCCCGGTTGCGGTTCGTTGCACGACACGGCACAGTGAGCAAGCAGCGAGCCAACAACAACAACAACTACAGCAACTACTGCTACCCAAGAAATAATAATACGAACAATAAGTGCATAAGGCACTCAGAGAGCTCCGGCTCAAGCTTGCACACAGCGTAAACTCTGAGCTAAATCTTAAGCATTTGTGGGTGCGTCCAAGCATTCAAAAGATGCATCTGACAGTGTTGCCACTTGGCTGCTGCCGCAAATTGAGTGGCAGCACTTGCAGTCCCATTGTTTTTGTATCTTTACAGCTTTTAGAATGCTCAATTAGGTGCAAAGTGGCCGGCCGGCTCGTTGCCGTTGTCCCCACATTTGAAATGCAACCCAAATGCAGCAGTGCAAGCAAATCAATAACAAAAGGAACCGAAATAAACCTCTGCCTGGGCACACACGCAGACACACACACCGTAACCGTCCGCAAAGTCCAAAATAGCTAAGCTCGCTTCTAGTGATATACAACAACATTTTCCTACTTCTTCGTATGTTGTTGTTGCTGTTGTTGCCGTTTTTATGTGCACGGCGGCGAACTTGTTTTCAAAACATTTTTTGTTCCTTGTTTTGTTTGCACCAAAATGCAAATCTCGCACCAACTCACACAATTTGCGAGGCACATTGCCATTTTCGGTCGCTAAAAATTTTCTTTCGTAAATTCCACAGTGGTGCAACATTTCGTGCTAATTTCGTAGTTAGAAGGTGGAAGGGGATAGGGGAGCTTTATTAGAAGTACAAGCAGATTAAAACTAAAAATATTTCATTGAATTTTACACATGTTTGCTCAAATTCACTAAAAAGGATTATGCCAATTGGATAGCGACTTAAATAATGATAAATCAAACAATTTCCCAAAAAATTCGATTGCAGGGTTGCAAAACCAAACATATTTTTGAGATCTCCGGCTCACTGGTTCGAACCAAAATTTATCAATGGTTAAGGTTCCAAAATATTAAGGTTTCAGGTTTTTGGGTGAAGTTTTTGGTTCGAACCTCAAGTGTCCATGCTTGACATAATATCAATAAAAAACTAACTTCGTCTGTGCCGAAAATTTTTCTAACTAAGACTGTTTTCAAACCTATCTTTTGTGTGCCAGCTATACCATATGGTTGTCCGATTTTCATCAAACTTGGCAGAATTATAAAAAAGCATAGAAAACCTATGATTCCAAAGTTTGGAGACGTTTCCATTTAAAAGAAATAAGTTTTTTTCATTAAAATTAGTTTTCCGACCGATTGTTTCTATGGCAGCTATGAGATATAGTCATCCGAAAAGGTCGGTTCCGTAAAATTAGTGGCATGCAGCAAAAAGAAGACTCTGTGCAAAATTTCTGCTTCATGGCTGCAAAACTGAGAGACTAGTTTGCGTAGAAACAGACAGACGGACGGACGAACTGTCAGACCAACGTAACGGACGGACAAAGCTTAATCGACTCAGCTTGTCACCCTGTTCAAGAATATAAATAGTTTATTGGGTCGGAAATGAATAATTCTATGTTTTGCACACTTCTGGGCAAAATTATAATACCCTTTGCAAGGGTATAAAAATGTATTACACTTACTTAGTTACTAAATATAACTAAATTGTAGTAGTTAGTTTAATCCTTTGTGTATTAAAAACATCTTTCGAATTAAAAACGAGAGCGTAAGTTAAAGTCGGCCCTGCCCGACTTCGAAATACCCGTTACTCAGCTCAGCTCGGATAAGTATGCAACATTTTTTTAACTCGGCCATTTATTATCCGATCCTTTTGAAAATTTGTGAGATTGTAGATATTGGCCACATAGACTACACTGCAAAATCTGATATCTCGATATCTTAAAAATTGTGGGAGTTATTCAATATTTTTTATTGCGGGGGCGGGAGGGGGCGTGGCCAAAATTTGAAACAAACTTGATCTGCCTACAGACAATACTAGCTTACGTATAAAATTTGGTTGCTCTAGCTCTTCTAGTCTCTGAGATCTAGGTGTTCATACAGACGGACGGACAGACGGACATGGCTATATCGACTCGGCTGTTGATGCTGATGAAGAATATATATACTTTATGATATCGGAGATGCTTCCTTCTGCCTGTTACATACATTTGCACGACTTTAGTATACCCTTTTTACTCTACGAGTAACGGGTATAACTACTCAAATCATACTTGAATCGGGTTGGTTTGAGCTAGGGAGCTGTTTTTGGAACCCTTTGGGATATTTTCTTAAAGTTAAATTCCATTTCGTAGTTTTTGTAGAAAAATATTACCAATCTAAAGTTAAGCTCTTGCTTTTGTGAATCATTAAAAAAGTTTTGAACTTAAGGATCTTAAAACGAGAGCGTAAGTTAAAGTCGGCCCTGCCCGACTTCGAAATACCCGTTACTCAGCTCAGCTCGGATAAGTTTGCAACATTTTTTTAACTCGGCCATTTATTATCCGATCCTTTTGAAAATTTGTGAGATCGTAGATATTGGCCACATAGACTACACTGCAAAATCTGACCTCGATATCTTACAAATTGTGGGAGTTATTCAATATTTTTTATTGCAGGAGCCGGAGGGGGCGTGGCCAAAATTTGAAACAAACTTGATCTGCCTACAGACAATACTAGCTTACGTATAAAATTTGGTTGCTCTAGCTCTTCTAGTCTCCGAGATCTAGGTGTTCATACAGACGGACGGACGGACAGACGGACAGACAGACGGACATGGCTATATCGACTCGGCTGTTGATGCTGATGAAGAATATATATACTTTATGATATTGGAGATGCTTTCTTCTGCATGTTACATACATTTGCACGACTTTAGTATACCCTTTTTACTGTGGCTTTTTAACATAACCTAATCTAGGACATATCGGATGCAAGCAACGTTCCACCATAAAATCAAGGAAAATGTAATGTGTTTTTTTTTTATAGAGCAGACAGGCTTCCATTCAAGCTCTTCAGATAAGAGTTAAGTCAATCAGTTACACTAGGCGACGGAGTGCACCCTGATCTGTCCGTCCAAGCGTCCATACCAGTGTAGGCAGGAACTGCTGCTGCACAAATTGAAATTGGCTGCAATTGAATTGTTTTCACGCTGACGCCAACGCCAATGCCTTTGGGGCTGTTTGGCTGACTGTTTTACCATTGCAGAAACAAAGAGGGAGCAAAAACAAGTAAGAAAGTCGGTCAAGCCCGACTGTAATATGCTCTGTACCTGTAAAAGTGTATGCTTTTGGTCATTGTTTGACAGACTGGCAATAAGAGCCGTTAACGAATGCCCTAAAGATGGAACATTAAAATGAAAATTAGTTGAATTTAAATAAGATGCAATTTAGTTCCGATTCTTGGTGCCAGTTTTAACTTAAAGTTAAACTTAAAAAAGGAATAAATTATTTTTGATTGAAGTCTAATAAAATCAGAAATCAACCTTGATACATTTTTGAAACAAAATAAAAGCACATCAGACGAGTACAAAATGTTCCTGCTTTGAGCACAGAAAATACTAAAGCTTTTCTCAATTCGATCTTGAAAAGAAACCTTAAAACTAAGAAAACTGGAACGATGCAAAAACCAAGATGGTATTACAGCACGTCAGAAATCTACCATAACTTCATTTCAAAAGTGTAAGAACCAGTTGGGAATTTTAACAACAAATTCGCTTCAAAATATTTGTAATTTTTCGTTGCACACTTTTTGGAGATTAGATTGTAAGTCTGTTTTGTACTCAATCCAAGATCAAACAAAGGATATTATAAACTAAGCATTGGATGATCCAACGTAGCTGAAAATCATTCAAAGGATATGATAAATGATAATAATTGGGATGATTTTCAGCATCGTTGAATAAATAAAATGATATTTTAAACATATCAAGTCCAAATGGATCCTTTTTTTTTCTGTGCACGAAAATTTATTGATTCAAGAACGTTTTTCTTATTCCAATAATATCAACGGACGTTATTCGACTTTAGAGTGCTTCGTACTTAATTTTAGCACTTACAAGAACAAAACATTTTAAAAATTTTAGCTACAAAACGTTTAAAATTCTTACCCGATTGATCGATCTAGAACTGTATAAGTAGCACAAATAATTTCTGGCTTTGACTTGAAAATTTATAGCTTTAAAAGTCTTGCAAACTGTTTCGGATCCGGGCTTGTTGCAAATCTGGACGTCTCCGATTTTCCTAAAAATACGTAGAGTCATCCACTTTGTTTTATCCAAAAATCCCGATGTGCATTTTAGACAGAAGCATACCCAGATACTCCAACAAAGTTTATGTGAAAATCCATAAATTCCACTGATAGTTCCAGTGATTTATCTATATATTAATACGCTAAAAAATTTCCATAGGAATGTTTGGCCCCCTTTTTAGCATAGTAAAACAAGTTCAATTAATCCAAAATTTTTACCATCTGTTCTTATGAGTATTTAGACCCCGCCATTGCAAACAAAAACATTTAATTGCAATTGTTTATTTATTTATAACGAATTAAAAGTTGTACCAATACACACACGCGTAACACAAGTGCAACAACAATACTCAGTGTGCTCTCTGCTAAGTCGTCGCATAAGTGGAGAGAGTGTTTCTCAGTAAGGCTCTAACTGTAAAATTTAGAGTGTAAAGCTAGGTACGGAGACGCTGAGAATTTTTTCATAATTCTCAGAGCGGCTTCTGAGACTGTAGGGTGACCAGATATCAGCCAAATGTCACTGAATCTGAAACGGTCACCCTGTACTGGTCAGCTGTTGTTTGTTTACAAAACGAAGCGCGCTTAAGAAAATTTAATCATTTTGTGAATATGTAAACTGGTAGACTCTTTGATGAATGAAGACGCTCTGGGGAATGTCATGGTTGTTTTTATGGGATCATTTTGGGTGGCGCTGAAGGAAGATGACCATTTATGGAGGGTGCAAATTGCATCGAAATGATTTTTGTTACTCAAATCCCATAAAATGAGTTGCGATTTGACCGCTTCGATTGGCGCCACATGTTCGTCCTCCGTAGAGTTTTAATAATGCCTTTTGTATTGTTATACCCGTTACTCGTAGAGTAAAAAGGGTATACTAATGTCGTGCAAATGTATGTAACAGGCAGAAGGAAGCATCTCCGATATCATAAAGTATATATATTCTTCATCAGCATCAACAGCCGAGTCGATATAGCCATGTCCGTCTGTCCGTCCGTCCGTCCGTCTGTATGAACACCTAGATCTCAGAGTCTAGAAGAGCTAGAGCAACCAAATTTTATACGAAAGCTAGTATTGTCTGTAGGCAGATCAAGTTTGTTTCAAATTTTGGCCACGCCCCCTCCCGCCCCCGCAATAAAAAATATTGAATAACTCCCACAATTTTTAAGATATCGAGCTCAGATTTTCCAGTGTAGTCTATGTGGCCAATATCTACAATCTCACAAATTTTCAAAAGGATTGGATAATAAATGGCCGAGTTAAAAAAATGTTGCATACTTATCCGAGCTGAGCTGAGTAACGGGTATTTCGAAGTCGGGCAGGGCCGACTTTAGCTTACGCTCTCGTTTTTATTTGTGTTAGTTGCTTCCATTTTTTTCTCGTAGGTACCTCTGACAATTATCAAACATGTTTGATAATTTCTATGACCCCCTGCGAGAATTTATCAGCTGTTTGGCCAAAAAACGAGTTGGCGTTCTCAGAGCGCATTTGTGGTGTCTCCGTACCCGCTCTGAGAATGTGCTCTGTGAATTTTCTGCAGCGCATTCTCTGAGCTATGTAATTAGATAGGCTCCGAGAAAATTCTCAGCGTCTCCGTACCTAGCTTAGTTTAGATTTACAGATTTACAGTTTCGGTAACATGCTGGTCGCACTGAAATGCAACTGACTAGAAAATTTAGAGCGGAGCAAGTGCTGTTGAACCTAGTTTTCATAGTTCGTTCATCTCTCGATAAGCCACAATTAAGGTCAAAGCATTGAACTTAACGCAACCATTCACCTGCCTTTAATTTCGGGAGGCTAAGTAGCTGGTACTTACATATGTATGTATCTATATGTATGTATGTATGTTCAATGACATTTTATTGCTTGCCTATATATTTCTTTATTGTTTCTTGATATTGTTTTTGTTATTGTGCCCGCAATATCAATTAACAGAAGCTACAACAGCACGCCCACCCACTCACACAGAGGTAAACAAGACAATTGATTGATTGTATTAGTCAAGCACACAGCGAAGAGCCCATGCATTGCATTGCCTTCAACCGTTCTGGTTACAGGTTAAGTCGTTCGTTCGTTGACAGACTGCATTAATACATAGTATCGAAAGAAGTATAGAAAAAACCCCACTAACCTCTTTTTTTTTTTTTTTTGATGGTGTCTTGGCCAGAAAATCAATGTTAGTAGCGCACCAGCACCGCAAACTGTCTTCAACGTGGGGGCGTTTCCAATGACGAACAACTGGAAAACAGTTGAGACTGACAGTTCGACACTTTGGAATCCGTGGCCCACTCAACCCACCGTTATTGGACTTGTGGGCGGCTGTGTACTCGCCCCTCATTCGGTGTGAACATGTCATTTCTGCATTGTTCCCTTGTTGTTTGCTTATTAAACGGGTTGCCTGCTCGATAACGTTGCTTCACGTACGCAAATTAAGCTGTTTTCATTGTTGTTGTATTATTATACGACCTTGCTAAACGGCTCCCAAAATTGAGGATTTCCTTTCATTTTCCCCCTTGCCGAATAAAAGTAACAAATTAGCATTTAATGGCAGATTTGATTATCAAGCTGGTTGGTTAGAGGTGTTGTTGTACTATATGTTGTGCAATCACAAGAATCGGAAGTCTGCGCTATGGTTATGGCATTTGATTGTGTTAATTTAAGGCTGTCCTTTTGTTAGCAGGGAAAATATTGTTAACTGCCTTACCGACGTCCTTAAAGATTATAGTCTTACTTTCCATTGAAAATGTGAAATGATACGAGCCCAATTTAAACCTAAAATCAATTAATTTGTTTAATATACAAACTATTCTTTCGAATTTTTTTTACATATTAAACAGAATATTCAACTTAGACTTGAACGGTGATGATTTAGAAGCTGCGCAGGCTTTAACACTTCAGTGAGCGACCACACTTCGTATATAAATTTGTGCATCATTATCTTCTGGAAGTGATATTAAAAGTCTTATTTAAGCTATAAAAGTGTTTATAAAGTATGGATTAGCTTTTGCTTTTGACAAACATTAAAAAATCTATGATTATCTAAAAACATTGGGGATTATGAGTGACAATTTTATACCTTTATCTAGAATTTCGAAACGCTCTCGAAATGTCTCGACCTGATCCCAAAAATACACCCTTGATTGTTGTTCAGATATTTCTTCTTTATTCAGTCTTGGTTCGGTATAAGGTTTAGTTCACAGTAAAAAAAAATAAGTCAGAATTTCGGGTTCTCCACTTTAAAGCTAAGTTTATGACCGAAGAGCAAGTAGTAAGAAAAGATATGATGTAAGTCGATTCGTGGTTAAATTATAGACCAAACTGAACATGTTTGACAGTAACATGTGACACGAAATAGCTGAGCTCCCAAAAACAGTGTTTTCAAAAAGAAAGTTTCTAAAAAACCACCATTTATAAGTATTTTGTAATTATGGTAAATATCGGGATAAACGATTGTCATGTTATAAGCAACAGAATGTTCGCTGATGCAGCGCAGTAGCAGCGTTGCCTTTAGGTGCTACTGCAGTATCAAAACGTAGTGTACGTTGGTACAGAGTATACTCGACCGACTTAATTCACTGAAATTCACAGCAAAGTGTTGAAACAATCTAAGAAGCTTTGAACCATGGCTCAAATCAAAACCTAAAACCTAATCAAACCTTCTGCATTATTTGTGCACTACTTGTTTGATTTGTTCGATGTTCCGCTTTTGATTATACGGATTTTAGGTCTAAGTAATTATATTTTAGTACCTAAGAATTGCTCACAAATTTTTTCATATTTTTTGGGAAAATTTTCCAAGGCTGATAAAAACTTGATCTAGATATAGGATACACCTTACTGCAGCTAGCTCAAATGGTCCCCAAGATTGACGAGTTCATATTACATTTTTCTCTCAGTGTGCTTCCATTAAGAAGCCACCCCCCCGCCTGCCACAGCGTGAAAGTGAAATGGAGAAGCAATTCGCATGAATAGCAGCAACCTGCTGGCTGGCTGGCTGACTGCATTGTGCGATTACTTTTCAAGTGTTTAATCGCACTGCACATGGAGCCTGAGAGAAGCTTTCCAAGTGTTTGAGTGTATTTCCCTGTTGCTGTCTCTTGCTGATGCTGATAGTCTTTCAGGGCTAATCATGGAGATTGCATTACAGTGTTTGCCATACTTAATGTTGTCAATGGGTGAATTCTATACGTCTCCTGTCTGATTAGGTCACATCATTAATTGATACATTGTTTTTGAATTAGATTGCATTTCCCTTCTGCTTCTGCACTTGCTCTCTTTGAATGGTCGCTCTCTCAGTCTCTCCTTATCTCTCTCGCCCTCCTGTAGTTGTGCAGACAGCAAATGTCGTGCAGACCCACTGAACACATGCAGTCCCAGTCCGAGCTTCGTGCTCAGCAGCTGCCGCCTTCGTTATATTGTGCATAGATTTTTGAAAGCATAAATAAATTAGTGCAAGTTGAAAATTTAATTGCCAAGTGCAAAAGTTTGGAAAAGCAAATACTAAACAAAGTGCTGCGGGGCCACGCTCCATAAATAATAGAATATTAAACGCACGAAAGCCAAGTCAAGAAGCTAGCGAATTTAATTATGCAATAACAGCCAATTTGAGCTTGCGGCATGCATTTTGCATGAGAGGATGCCAGGAGACAGGCGGCGCTCTAAGTAAATGCCTACGAAATTTATTGAATAAACTATGTGCTAGCCCGCTGAGAGAGGGTGGGGCGCAGGAGAGATGCTTACGCGTACCACTCAGACCCGTATACAACCAAATATTACCAATTCTGACGTCAACAAAGTAAATAAGGCGCCAATGTCGTCGCCACCGCTGCCAGCCACGTTGTTGTTCTGTGTGATTGTGATTTCAGCGATGCGTTGCGAAGGCTAGGAGGAGGCCCATCAAGAAGATATTTAAAAATAGTTCACAAGTGCCGATTGGCAGGTCTAGCGGGTTGCTTCTTGGTTGTTGATTGTTGCTAAATAAGGGAAATCAATAAGCTTTTAATGTCAACTTTTCGTCTTCCATTGATGCCAAGAAAGAATGTGTTTGTTGCTCACTCATGTATTGTTGCTTCATTTCAGGTGGAGGCAGGCGATGTTATCCTAAAAGTCAACGGCACCGATGTCCACCGTCATACAACAAAGGAAGGCAAGTAGCAAACATGATATTCTGATCTAGAGATAAGAGGGTGACCAACGTGATACTAATTATGAATTAGATGGCTGGCAGAGATTAGAACTATGCAATTTTATATGCATGCAGATGAGCGAGCAGCGGTTATTGTCAAATCTTATCGAAAGTAAATCAGACCAGGCAATATGGAGGGGACAGCAAAATGGGACTGTCTTCTCTCTTCGGCAAACATTCGTGTGAATTGTTGTCAAATACAAAAATCTTATTTTTATTTCTTAACCGTTATTTGACAATTTACTTGAACTTACAAGTCAAACGGTAATTTGCTCAAGAGCTACCAATGCGGGCTTACGCTCTCGTTTAAGTAGTGTGTGTCGATGTGATTGATTCTGTCTCTATATTGTAAAAGATAACAGCAATTGCATACGTAAAAGATCTATGCTCTCAATCTATCTTAAGAGAGTTGCCTTCTCTATGACCAGCGCTCAGTGCGAGAATTTGACAATCAAGGGGAACTTAAATAAAATAAAACGAGAAAGCCAAGCTAACTTCGTCTGTGCCGAAGTTTTTATACCCTTGCAAGTGCTCGCTTAAATATTTTCAAAAAATACTTTTTTCCCATTTTCCGACCAATCGTTCGCATGGGAGCTATATGATATAGTCATTCGATTTGGACAAAAACTTGTAGAATTGTGTAAAAGCCCGAGAAACAAACAAATACAAAATTACAGGATGCTACCATTAAAAACAAAAAAGTTTTTCTAACAATGACTGTTTTTTTGACCTATCTTTTGTATGGCTGCTATACCATATAGTTGTCCGATTTTGATAAAACTTGGTAGAATTATAAAAAAAAGTTTTTCATACTAAAACTAGTTTTCCGACCGATTGTTCCTATGGGAGCTATGAGATATAGTCATCCGATCCGGTCGGTTCCGACATATTAGTAGTGTGCAGCAAAAAGAAGACTCTGTGCAAAATTACAGCTCGATAGCTTTAAAACTGAGAGACTAGTTCGCGTAGAAACAGACAGACAGACAGACAGACAGACAGACAGACAGACAGACAGACAGACAGACAGACGGACGGACAAAGCTCAATCGACTAAGCTCGTCACCCTGATCAAGAATATATATAGTTTATGGGGTCGGAAATGAATATTTCTATGCGTTGCAAACTTCTGGGCAAAATTATAATACCCTTTGCAAGGGTATAAAAATAGAGGAAAGTTAATTACGGCTGCACCGAAGTTTGTATACCCTTGCAGCAAGTTTTTCTAGCAAAGACTTCTTTTCGGACGTTACTTTTCCATGGAGCTATTCTATATACAGGGTTGTCCATATTCGACGGACCCATCTGGCAACGCCATAACTTTTGACAGAGATGTCAGATCGCTTAATGACATACCGCGTTTGAAGCGTCAGTCCAAGCAGATTTTTACCATGGAACAATACACGCCACGCAAGCGCTCTGAAATAGTTGAAATTTACATTCAACAGAACAAGTCAATTGTGAAAACTCAACGTGCTTTTAAAAAATTAAAATTTCACATTGAATGGGACCGTAAATAAGCAAAATTGCCGTATTTACGCCACTGAAAATCCTCAGGAGATTCAAGAAGTGCCTCTTCATGACGAAAAAGTCACAGATTGGTGCGGCGTTAGTGCGAAAACGGTCATTGGGCCGTTTTTCTTCCAAAATGAAAATGGCCATGCTGCTACCATCAACCAGGAGCGTTATCGCGACATGATGACCAATTTTGTGATGTTAATTATTTGTCGAAAGCGTATGAGGCAGTTCTGGTTTCAACAAGACGGCGCTTCACCGCACACAAGTCGCATAACAATCGATTTTCTGAAGAAATTGTTTCCGGGCCGTTTGATGTCGAAAAGTGGTGATTTGGACTGGCCACCGCGATCGCCCGATTTGACGCCGCCTGACTTCTTCTTGTGGGGATATTTGAAGTCAAAGGTTTACGTTAACAAGCCAAGGACCGTAGAAGAGCTCAAGGACAACATTCGTGAAGAAATAGCCGCTATTCCGGCCGAAATGTTGGCGAAAACGATGGAAAATGCTGCAAAAAGGGCACAGTACGCCATCAACGCCAGAGGCGGCCATTTGAGAGATATCATATTCAAAAATTGATGTAAACAAATCTACTTGGAACAAATTAAATGATTAAGATTGCCAACGGCCAAATTTTTATTTTTTTCTTTGATTTTTAAAAAAAAAAACATGGGTCCGTCGAATATGGGCAACCCTGTAGATGTTCGATTTCGTTTTTGTCAATAGAACTTCTTTATCGACCGATCATTCGTACTGCAGCTGTATGTTATAGTCATACGATTTTAACAAATCTTATAGAATTGTGTGTAATCATATTAAACAAATAAATGCCAATTTTAAGAACATTTCCACTATAAAAAACAAAGTTTTTTTCACTAAGACTACTTTTCTGACTCTACTTTTCTAAGGCAGCTATACTATATAGATGTCTGATTTCGACCAAACTTAGTGGCATCATGGGAAAGCATAGCAAACTAAGAAATACAAAGTTTGGAGGCGTTTTCTTTGAAAACAAAAAAGTTTTTCTCACTAAACTAGTTTCTCGACCGATCGTTCCTATGGCAGCTATAACCTATAGTCATCCGATTTTGACAATACATGCAGATAGGTTAGGCACCACCCAATCTTTATATTAATCGCTTAATTCCCACTACCAGTGCTCAAATGTCTGCGCCTGTCGGAACACTTGGTGACCTTAGAACTGAAACGAGGTAACAATTCGCTATGCCCATACGAATCCCCAAAACTTTACTTACTCTTCATTATCCACCAGATCCCAAACTCAAGGCACGCATTAAAGAACAGCTGGCAAACACTCAGAGTCCACACTACGTTGACATAGAATCTCCCAATATCTATGATTACAATAGCAGCAATAGCACCAACTCCTCGCCCAACCATCGTCCGCATAACAGGGGGACGCCCACGCAAAGCGGACTGCGCCTTAAGTCGCCCACGCACTTGCCTTCGTTGCGTCCGAGCTCCAATTCGCCGGTAGCCGGCAGTGGTGGCTCCACTACTACACATACCACAACAGCAACCACAACGCACACACACAGTCGCAACTCTTCGACCAGCTCCACCAAAATACAAATACTGGAGACATCCATCACAACAACAACCGTAGCAGCAGCAACTGCTACATCTCCCACTCAGTCTGGTCGACCATCACGCATTCCACAGGCACTGAAAAGTGCCCCCAATCCGAAACCTGTGCCTGTACTGCATTCGCCGCAGCATAAGCGGCCACGCCCCTCGCAAATACCCACTAAGGCAGCCAACGGCAATGCCCAGCCGCAACAACAACAGCAGCAGCAGCAACAGTCGTTGCAGCATTCCAACAGCTACAGCGGCAGTCCTGTGACCCGGCAACGGCAAACGGAGCGAGAGCCGGAACCCGAACCAAATTCGGCGCCGCCGCAGCCGGCGAAGGCACCACGCTTTGAGGCTTATATGATGACCGGTGATCTGATACTTAATCTGTCTAGAACACCACAGACCAGTAATCTGTTAACGGCTCAGGCCAAGAAAGTGAGTGTTCCACTTAACCGTCAGTTTGGTACTTTTCAGTTAATCTATTTGTGCTCTGTTACAGGTGGACAGCCTCCGAGACTCGCCTAGTCGTAGTCTGGCCCATTCGCGCCTTAATGGTGCCTTAGCACCACGTGCCTCCGGTGAGTCTTCGCCCACATCCTCATCGTCGGTGGATTCGCCCACCAATACGGGCAGTTCGGATTCGGTGAAACGTGAGGCGAGCAAGCAGCAACGTAATCAGTCACAGCAGCAGCCACAGCAACAGCGGGACAGCATTAACAACAGCTACAATCGCCGAGATTCACTGACCACCGACACGCTGATTATGTGCGAGGAGCTAGAGCGGGATGAAGAGGGAGAATATGTTCTGGATCAGCGGCAGCGTCACCAGCAACAGCAGCAACAACGCTATCGCCAGCAGCAACAACAACGCTACGAGTACTACCAAAACGAAGAAGAGCTGGATGAAATGGAGGAACGAGAGGAGGATCAAACACACTACGATATCACCAACATAGAAACCTACCAGAGTGGCCTGGATCGGGGAGATGAGGATGACAGCGATCGCCAGTGTCTGGTCGATGAAGAGGACGACGAGGAGGCATATGACAACGAGGACGCGGACAACGATGCCGGCGACGAAGAATACTCCACCAATTCGCTGGGCTCCGGTTCCACCAAACAGCGTCTGCGTGCCCTAAAACAGCGCACGGCCATGCGGCAGCAACAACGCCATCGAGATGCCGTCGACTGTGCGTCTCGGGTGCCTGGCCATTCTGGCTCCACCTCGTCCAACACAGTCAAAAGTGAGGCTGGCCTAGGCTTGGGCCTGGCCAATACCTCGCCAGAGGAAACCTCCTTCTCAGTGCCAACATCACCCACGTCGCTGTCAACGCCACTTATCGACAAGGAGACGGCTAATTCTGTGCCCACCAGCCCAGAGCCCAGCTCTTTGGCCGCAACAGAGGCCAACAGTGGTACCACAGCAAATGGCGGCATGGTGGTGGTGCGCCGTCACAATGGTCATGTGGTGCGTAAATGCGATGCCGCCGGCTTTCGCACCAGCAAGTCCGAGGATCATTTGCAGCAGATTCAGCGCGAGGGCATAGCAGCTGTGATACCCATCGATATAGATGAGGATGTGAATAGCTCGCTGAATACGCTGCTGGACACGCGTCATGACTCCGAGGACTCGCAGGTGAGACTCAGACGGTGGCCTAGCAGACATTTTAGCAGCGGATAGCGCTACGATATACGTCATAGACTAGGACAACGAACCAACCATCAGTGAACACACGTACAGACCCAACGTATCCCCTCGTAGTTGATTCGAGATGGAAGTATGCTTTTGTTAAACTAACCCCACTTGTTGTTGTTAAACGTTTCCTGTTGCCGTAAACTATTATTCATCCATTTAACCTGGCTTATGCACCGATTCTTGATCATGATGTAGGATGTTTCATTTGATAAAGGATATATTTTAATATCACAACCGCTTAACGGTCTCGGCCGTAGTTCGTAGCTAGAGAGTTGGCTCCAGTTGTTCACACGCAGATGGGTAATGTCGAGCCGCTCCTGGTTTTTCCATCTCAGTCACATTCGTCCAATACTTGGGAGCTTTCCCAAGTAACTTGACTTCGGTTTCGGTCACATAAACTCATTTATTTCGCTTACGGTTTCGATTTCGATATCGGTTTGATATCGGTTATACCGGCTTAAAAAAGAGTTGATTGTTTCGGTTGGATACTCTGGTCCAAAATCAAAGTGATAGGAAGCAATCAATGGGCTCATGACCTTTCTAAAGTATGAACAACAAAATCTTATAAAAATATAAATACTTTATGCTGGTCCGTTGGGCTTATACCATTGTTATTATATTCTAACAAACTTTGTTGTTAGCCGACAGTTCTCATTCAAGTTGTTTTGGGTCTGCCTAGTGTCCGACTAGCGGGTTTCATTCCCCTGCCTTCCTAGTGGTCTTGTTCCTCTGAGTCAGGATCGGTCGTTCTCGTCATGTAATCTTCTTTCATATGGGGATAAATATGTAAATAAGTTTTTGTAATTAGTCTGGCAACTAAGCAAAACAGTTTCATTTTCATGTTATTATTTTGCGTAAAAGTTTCTTTGCTAAATTGAATATATATTGTAGAAATCTTACATATATGTAATTTGTACAAATATCATGATCAAGTTCCTTCGTATAAACGTAGTTTGTGTGTGTGTAGATCCTAGCATTGTTCTATAAGTCATTCCACATCAGCTCCTCCCCTTTTCTAATTTCATGCATATACAAAATGTCATCAATTTTACTGTAAATCAATTTCTCTTTTACTAGTTTCCCTCACTCGTTACTTTTGAACTATCTCTCTGTCTCTCTCTCTCTCTCTTTCTACTTTTGACTGTTTATCTTACTCTGTTGTGTTCCTTTCTTTTCTTTCGTTTTTCTCTGTATTCTGGTGTTCTGTTTATGACTTTAACGAATCTTCTCAATTTCAAACATTTTGCGCAAAATTCTTGTCCCCGCGAGCTTTCTAGTCAACAACAACCACAACTTCAGCCTCGACCATTGTAAACAACTCGACCGGAATGAACAACAACGAGAGCGAGCAAAGCAGCAACAATATCAACAACAACATCAACGACTGCAGAAGAACTACCGCAACAACACCAACCAAGTCGAAGGGCGGCAGCAACAAATTAAACTATATTTTATGCAAAAAGGTTGCCATTTGATTAGTTGGCATGCTGATAAATGATAATGCTTTTGTTGCCCATTTTTAAGTTGATGCCTGCGCTTGCAAAAAGTTGATCGTAAATGTAGTTAAAAGTTGAAAAAGAAGACTAACGCTTTTCACACAAACACACACTCACGTGGGACATACATACACACACCTACAGACACTTGGCAATTGGTTAGGTTACCTCAGAGATTGGGCAACGGAACAAGGAAAATACTCAACTGCTTACTAATCCCTGTTTATTTCTCCAGGCCTCGAATCGAGATCGCATTGTGTGGACCTATAATGCGCCACTTCAACCGCATCAGCTGCAGCAGCTGCAGCAACAGCAGGAACTTCAAGAGCAACAGCAGCACCAGCAGCAACTCTACGGTCAGCAATCGCATCCAAATTCCCATTCAAGCTCCATTAGTTCATCGCCACAACATTCGGCTGCCGGCAGTCCTGCCTCACCCACATCGGTGTCCTCGTCGGTGATGTCTTCCTCGGGTTCCAAGGGTGCCCTGCAACAGCAACAGTTGCAGCGGGAGAATGCTGGCGGTTTAGTTACGCAGCCGCCTGCTGTCATGACCGGTCTGTTGAGTTGCCCAGTTGGTGGGAATGGTGGTGGTGGTGGTGGTGGTGGCGGCAACGATTTGAGTGTCTCAGAGGCCATTTCGAATATATCTAGTCCCGACTACCAAGACGACGATAATTTATTGAGTTCTCGCGATATTCTAGGCGGCATGGTACTTAGCGATCCCAGCGACTCGGACTCCACCATTCTCGTCTCGGATGCTGCCGCCCTGCAGCGGCAGCAGGCCAAACAGCAGGTGCGTGCCCAGCAGAGACAGCAAGAGCAGCGTGATAAAACCGAGCACAAGGTGGTCATCCAAGTACGTGGTCTTGATAATGGACATAACGGCTCTGAGGATGAAGTGCCCATCACAGGGACAGAAGAACCACCGGTGGCCCAGGCCTCGCCACTCGTTTCAGATGATGGCAGCGATGTGGAATCGCTGCATTCCTATCACTACTCACCCAAGGCTGTGGACATGCCCTCAGCCATACGACTGGCCAAGAGACTGTACTCCCTCGATGGTTTCAAGAAGAGTGACGTGTCGCGGCATCTGAGCAAGAAGTGAGTTTTTCTGTAAAATGTTTGCTCAATTCCTCTAATTGTGACGTTTCCTCATAGCAACGACTTTAGTCGCGCAGTGGCCGATGAGTATCTCAAGCATTTCAACTTTGACAAGAAATTACTGGATCAGGCATTGCGTGAGTTTCTGCAGCAATTTTCACTGTCCGGAGAGACACAGGAGCGGGAACGTGTGCTAGTGCACTTCTCCAAGCGCTATCTGGACTGCAATCCTGGCACCTTCAATTCACAGGATGCAGTGCACACCTTGACCTGTGCCATAATGCTCTTGAATACAGATCTTCATGGCCAAAACATCAATCGCAAGATGAGCTGTGCTGAGTTTGTGGACAATCTGGCAGATCTCAACGATGGCGAGAACTTTCCCAAGGATGTGCTCAAATATTTGTATCAGGCCATCAAGACGAAACCGCTGGAATGGGCGCTGTAAGCTAGTCTTCAATCGATTTTGATGGTGCTGTATTAAGATTTGTTTTGTGTTAGGGACGACGATGCGGGCGATCAGCAGCAGCAACGTACCAATAACCCAGCATTGACCAGCATCGGACAGAATCCCTTCCTGGATGCACCGGAGTCAGCGACCGCTGTAGAGTACAAGAAGGGATATGTGATGCGCAAATGCTGCTATGACAGCAGTTACAAGAAAAGTAAGTGGGGGGGTCATGAAACTGTGATTGATTTGTAATCAATTTTTCCTACAGCTCCCTTTGGCAAACGCTCCTGGAAGATGTTTTATTGTACGCTCCGCGATTTGGTCCTATATCTGCACAAGGATGAGCATGGTTTTCGCAAAAGTCAAGTAGGCAACAACAGATTGGTGTTGCTTAGGCCACAACTTTAAATTTCAAATTTTATTTTAGATGTCCGACAATCTGCACAATGCCATACGCATACATCACGCCCTCGCCACCAAGGCCAATGACTACACAAAGAAGCAACATGTGTTTCGACTGCAAACGGCCGATCAGGCTGAATTTTTATTCCAAACCAGTGACTCGAAGGAGCTCCAATCGTGGGTGGAGACCATTAATTTTGTGTGCGCTGCCATATCGGCGCCGCCGCTTGAGGGTGGTGTGGGCAGCCAGAAGCGTTTTCAGCGTCCACTGCTGCCCAGCACGCAAACAAAACTGTTGATGGTACGTCCAGGATAATCACTCAATATATAAAATTGTTTGTTGGGTTGTTCATTAATCGTTAATACTTACAGAAAGAACAACTGGACTCGCATGAGCAACAGCTGGCACAGCTGGAACAAGAGCTAAATGAACATAAGAAGGGTCCCATACCCAGTAAGGGCTTGTCGCTGCAGAACTACAAGGAGAAGGAAAGCTATTTGCAATATGAAGTAAGTGGGACAAAAGAAAAAGAGTAAAATAAGACAAAAACCATGGTGCCAAATATAGTTTAGCTTCACCTAAGGTCTACTGTAGGTCGGTTGTAAGTGTCCCGGCCAGTAGCCGGTAAACCTTATTTCAGAATTAACAAGCTAGAAATATATTGCTATACTCTGTACCAGAGGTACACAGAGTATATTGAGCCTTTGCAAAAGTACGTAACATCCAAGGGAAAACATATCCGACCCTAGGTAGGTAGTTCCGGCTGACCCCAGATGGGGTCACACATAGACCTTAGGGTCCTTAATGAGGCCGGGTGATTATTTGGGTACGTTTGTCTTAGAAGTCCAGGAGGATTCTTGTCGTTTTGGCAAATGCCAACAACTGTTTTGGGGGTCTCTTGGCCGCTTCCTCCAAAGAAGAGAACCGTGGGGTGTGCAGAATTTGTAAT
>JAWNNO010006402.1:0-45618 GCA_035044985.1 Lordiphosa fenestrarum | reverse complement strand
AGTGTTGTTCGGAGAGCGCCGCTAATACAGATTTCCGCACTTCTCAGTACCCTATGCAGATTGTTTACGGCTGATTGTTTCTAAGCGCTGGCCACCAAACTAGTGCTCCGTAGAGTAGTATGGGGCGGACTACGACTGTGTAAAGCCAGTGAACTATAGAAGGGGAAAATCCCCATTTGGGGCCTATGGTTGCCTTTTTTATGCGTTCATCATTCCACAGTAGTTTTCTATCCAAAATGACTCCCAAGTATTTTTATACCCGTTACTCATAGATTAAAAAGGGTATACTAAAGTCGTGCAAATGTATGTAACAGGCAGAAGGAAGCATCTCCGATATCATAAAGTATATATATTCTTTATCAGCATCATCAGCCGAGTCGATATAGCCATGTCCATCTGTCCGTCCGTCCGTCCGTCCGTCTGTATGAACAGATCAAGTTTGTTTCAAATTTGGCCACTCCCCCTCCCGCCCCCGCAATAAAAAATGTTGAATATCTCCTACAATTTGTAAGCTATCGAGCTCAGATTTTGCAGTATAACGGATGTGGCCAATATGTACAATCTCACAAATTTTCATAAAGGTCGTATAATAAATGGCAGAGTTAAAAAAACGTTGCATACTTATCTGAGCCGCATGAGCTTATTAAACACTAATTGCCTTAAGTAACGGGTATTTCGAAGTCGGGCAGGGCCAACTTTAACTTACGCTCTCGTTTGTGCTCAATCAATCAATAGAAACTAAGAGTATGATCAAAAAGATTTTAAAATATTTCGAGCTGTACTTAAAATATGTTTTTAAACAGTTTAAGCCAAGCATTTCGGGATGGAATTAATTATACATGAAATAAGAATTTTGTACTTGAATCAAGTCTTTTCGTACTCACCTTACACAGTTTGTACTTAATTCAAGTACAACGCTTTTTTTATACCCTTGCAGAGGGTATTACAAAAAATTGTCCAGATGCTTGTAACGCTTAGAAGGAAGCATTTTCGACCACATAAAGTATATATATTCTTGATCAGCATGACGACCTGTTTCAATATAGTCATGTCCGTCTGTCCGTCCATCTATTTCTATGCTATCTCCTCCGTCAGTTTTAAAGCTATCGACACCAAAGTTTGCACGAAGTCTTCTGGCACAAATACGCTGCACATTTGTCGGAACCGGCCGGATCGGATGACTATAACATATAGCTGCCATAGGAACGATCGGTCGAAAAACTAGTTCTAGTGAGAAAAAAATTTTTGTTTTTAATTGCTGTATTTATTAATGCTATTGTTTTCATTGTTAACCTCTTTAAAATTGGCATATACTTATTTGATAAGCTTAATTCTTTAAAGTTTTATCCAAAGCGGATGACTATAGGTTATAGCTGCCATATGAATGATCGGCCGGGAAACTAGTTTTAGTAAGAAAACCTTTTTTGTTTTCATATCAAACGCCTCCAAACTGTGAATTTCTTAGTTTGCTGTACTTTCCCATGATTCCACACAGTTTGCTTGAAATCGGACATCTATATAGTATAGCTGAAAAGTAGTCTTTGTGCGAAAAACTTCTTTGTTTTCAATGTTAACCTCTTTAAAATTGGTATATATATATTTTATAAGCTTTCACACAGTTCTTCAAAGATTTGTACAAATCGGATGACTATAGATTATAGCTGCCATAGGTATGAACAGTCGAGAAACTAGTTTTTGTGAGAAAACCTTTTTTGTTTAAAAAAAAAAAACGCTTTCAAACTTTGTATTTCTTAGTTTGCTATGCTTTTCCATTATTCCACTAAGTTTGGTCGAAATCGGACATCTATATAGTAAAGCTGTCATACATAAGTAGAGTCAGAAAACTAGTCTTGGTGAGAAAATCGTGTTGGTTTTCAGTGGAAATGTCCTTCAAATTAGTTAGAAAACGTGCTGCAAGGGTATACAAACAACGGCCGTGCCCAAGTTAACTTTCCTCTATTTTTTTTTCGCAGTGTGTATAAAGCTTCTCAAACTTTGCCTTTTGGATTCGGCATTGCACTCCCCGTACTGTCCCTTTCTCTTGTGTGAAAATTGGAAGCACACAAGCCAATCAATTGAGAGGAGCTCGGCTTGATCCTTGACCTGTGTTAGGCGAAAAATATAATTCAACAAACGATCGATTTGGGCTTCCAAGTATATTCACTTGAACCAAACATTCCTGACCAGATCTTTGAGTTCGAAATGCGAACGACTCGTCCGCAAAGCGTCCCCCTCTTTCAACGAACAAACTGCATCACATTAGCGGCAACTTTGTCGGCAGGCACATCATTTGGTTTGCTTTAATGGCGGCAGCTGTAAGAACGAGTACACCACTCGTATGTCTGTGAGTTTATTCCCAGAAACTAGCGCAGTTAAAAGCCCAGCGGGCGCCAGAATGAAGCTGGCCGGGATGTGTGCGAAGTTTATGAGCGAACGAGAAGTTGTTGTGGGTCGCCGACGTCAGCGTCAGCGTCGGCGACTGTGTGTGGCGGCTGTTGAAGTGTAATCAGCGGCACGGCGGCAATTACTGCAGGCGCATATGTGCAAGTTGCGAGAGAGAGTGCTCCTCCGGCTTGCCTCACCCACATAAAAGTTGGCATAAACGCAGTGCAATTTGCAGCTCTGAGCGGATTTTGCACAAAATGCTAAATGCGCCAACAACAAACTCACATCAGTGCATCTCGTCTAGGCATCTTTCGAGTTGGGTGAATTGGGACTGCTGCGCCAGCTGTGGCCTGGCTTTGATGTGGCAGGAGCTGGGAGGCGTCGGGCCTATGAGGCACCTACATAATTTTAATGAATATTGCATTTAATGCGAACGAATTGATTTTGGTTTTACCCTAAAAAGCAGGCTATAAATATTTAGTCATTGGGGGCAATGCATGTCAGTCTTTTGGGAAAATACTGGCATGAATTAATGGGATCAGACTGTGGAACGGAACCATAATCTTTGGTTTGTTTTCTCTGCCATTTATCTGCAGGATACACCCAACCCCCCGGTTTCACCTGCTCGTTTTATGCATTGATTTTAACAGCTTACGAAACGAGTTTCCCAAAGCGATTGACTGCTAATGTCCATAACCAAACAACACAAATAAAAAGCTATTCAATTTTTATTAAATAACTTCATGCATGCCAAATGGTTGAGAAGTCGTTTCATTTAAACACAACTCAATGCTCCGTGTGACTCCTCGCCCGCTACACTCGAGCGCTGTCCTTCTGTCGTCCACCGATTGCTCTGTCAATAGCAGGAGCAGCATCTGGCAGGCTGGCTGGCTGGCTGTCGGGTCAGAGGAGGTAAGCGATTTTTATTGATACGCTTCGAGCACGGAGGCCAGGCACCAAATCGCATATTATCGCGTCATGTGGCCGGGGTCTAGGAGACTCTAGACCAGGCCATGGCCTGCACTGATCATTAATCTTCGCAAGCTGCCAACGTGTGCGCCTTTTTCGGACTTCAATTGCCGCTGCAGCCGAGAATGCGGCAGTAAGTGTGTGCGTTGGTGCAAGGATGCGATGATGCGAGGGTGCGATGTGTGTATGTGCATTAAATGGCGGATGAAGTCCATTAGAAAACTATTGAAGCACATTTGGTCGATTGCAGCCCAGCGGCAGACAAAACCAAACTCCAGTGGCAGGAAGTGGAGCCGCCACAATTGAATGGGTTGACGCCTGGCGCCTTTGGAAAGCTCATCAAAAAGTAAATTCCGAACAGCAGCTACCAGCCAAGCTAGTAAAACTATCAAAAGTAAGAAAATTGCAAGAAAAGTCACATTTCCAGAACGGGGCCCTGGGTATGTGAGAGTTCTCATTTACCATGTTTAGGCCATGAATTTATGATTTTTCTCATTTGCAAGACTCTAGATTGTTTCAAAGATGGAGGGGCCATTTTCAAACAAACTGAAACTAAATGGTTCTTCTTTGAGTGTTGAGTAAATCTTTTTGTCAGTGTGCGGCCAGCACACAACCAACTGCAATAAACACACACTGAGTTTGGCCTGATTGTTCCTATTTATGCAGCATTTGCCAGAATCACAAAACGAACAAAACAAAAATTAATGAAAAATGAACAAATTGGACTGCATGCGACAGCACTTGAACAGCTCGAACCATAGTTTTATTGCAAAATGTTTTTGTTTTTAATGGAATGAATTTATTAAAAATTTTAATAAACAAAAGGTTGATAATTGGACAGACCACGGGTGCCCAACAGCACCTAATGCTCGCGCAGTCACTAACACAAGTAAAAAAAAATCGAGGAAAGTTAACTTCGGCTCGGCCGAAGTTTGTATACCCTGGTAGCACTTTTTTTTTAACTAATTTGAGGGACATATCCACTGAAAACGAACAAGTTTTTCCCACAAAGACTACACAGAAAAAAAAGATCACTATATTTATAAGTATCAATCTGGTATTTTTCAGTATCGAATCGGCCTTCATCTGAAGAATACCCAGTTGACATGATCGAAAATATCACTCGTACATTTCGAACATATCAATGTGAAATGTTTCAGATCAACAATCTGATATTTGTTAATATCCCTGATATATTTTTATAGTATCAATGTATTTTCAGAATACATGTACGACATGGCTGGAATATTTAATATATATTTTTATAATATCAAAGCTATATTTTTATAGTACCCTTAGGACTTGGTTCAAATGTCAAAGATGTTTTTGAATTATATATAGTGACTTTAGTTGGCTCGGGGTCCCGAAAAGATGCGTTTGTTCACAACTTGAAGAACTAATGCATTTATATACACCAAAAAGAGCTGGTAGGCAGTAATGTTTCATGAACTCCCGATTCAACCTTCAGTAGGCTTTTCGCTAATGACTGTCGCTGTTTGACTGTCTTTCCATGCGCTCACCGCTTTAAGCAGTTAGGAACTGCAATCAGCAATGAAAGCAAAAAAAGACTGTCTCTCTTTGTTTTAAGAAACTCTGTTTGTCTCTTTCTGCCCTCAGATTTTCGATGTCTACAGGGTGCCCCATATAAAGTGTCGGTATGGCAACACTGAATAACTTTGACATTTACCAACCGATTGCTTTTGTTAGACATGTTTTGGAAACATCAATCTAGTACAATTTTGACCATGGAACGCTTCACACCAAAACAACGTGCCGAAATAGTGACGCTGTTCACTACACCGACGCCGACACTGAACCAGATTTTTGGAAACAAATTTTGATGACCCATGAGGCCCATTTCACGCTTTCTGGTGGTGTTAATAAGCAAAATTGTCGCATATGGGGCACGGAAAATCCACACCGCATCCATGAAATACCTTTACACGACCAAAAAGTGACTGTTTGGGCCGGCGTTTGCGCCAAAACCAAAATGCCGGAAAAAGGGCACATTTTGTTGTGGCCAATAAAGGCGGCCACTTGATTGATGTTGTGTTCAAAAAGTAGGACCAAGTTAAAGGAACACGATCAACACATAGCAATCGGTTGTTTGTTTTTATATTTATTCAGTGTTGCCATACCGACACTTTATATGGCGCACCCTGTACTTTGATCTGAAATCACGTCACTAGGGTATTTTTCATATCACTGTGAGAACTTCGCTTATTAATATAATATTTTTATTATCAATGTAATACTACAGCATCATATTGATATTAAATAGTAACTCTTGGATATTTAAAAATTGATATTTTTGAAATTATATTGGAAGATCAACTCGATATTTGATCTTATTTTTTTCTGTGTACTATTCTGACTTTACTTTTGTATGACAGCTATTCTATATAGAAGTCCGATTTCGACTAAACTTAGTGGAATCATGGAAAAACATAGCAAACTAAGAAATACAAAGTTTGGAGGCGTTTTCTTTGAAAACTAAAAAGTTTTTCTTACTAAGGCTATTCTTCTAACCTTACTTTTCAATGGCAGCTTCACTATATAGATGTCAGATCTCGACCAAATTTGGCAGAATTATGGAGAAGCATTGAAAACTAGTAAATACTGAGTTTGGAGACGTTTGCATTAAAAACAAAAAAGATTTTCTGCCAAATGGTCCGGTTCCGACAAATGTGCAGCGTATTTTTGTTGGAAGACTTCGTGGAAAGTTTGGTGGCGATCCGGATGTTTGTAACGCATAGAAGGAAGCATCTCCGAACACATAAAGTATATATATTCTTGATCAGCACGACGAGCTGAGTTGATTTAGCCATATCCGTCCGTCCGTTCGTCAATTTGAAAGCTATCATCACCAAACCTTGCACGAAGTCTTATAGTACAAATACGCTGCACATATAGCTGTCATAGGAACGATCGGTCGCAATACTAGTTTTAGTGAGAAAAAATATTTTGTTTTCAATGACAACATCTCCAATTTCTTAGTTTACTATGCGTTTCCAAGATTGCACAAAGTTTGGTCGAAATCTGATATCTATATAGTATAGCTGTCATAGGAAAGTAGAGTCCGAAAAGTATTCTTAGTGAGAAAAACTTTTTGTTTTCAATTTAAATTTCCATTTATTTATTTGATATGCTTTCACACAACGCTATAAAGTGTTGGCCAAATCGGATGACTCTATCAAATAGCTGCCGTACGACTGATCGTTCGAAGAAGCAGTTTTGTTGAGAAAAACTATTTTGTTTCAAATGAAGTCGACTTCAAATTTCTTACATGTTAGTTTGTTAGACTTTTGCATGATTCCACTAAGTTTTGGTCGAAATCGGACATCTATATAGGATAGCTCCCATAGAAAAGTAAGGTCCCAAGAGTAGTCTTAGTTAACGTGTAATTGGCAGAGCCGAAGTTAACTTTCCTCTATGGTTTTATCTTAGCTAATGTAAAAACTGAAAATTTACTTACAATATACTCCCAAACTATTTTGGAAGTGCTATAAATTTGGATGAAAGTCCGACTTCCCTTGGTTCTTGTGGAATGCACCGGAGTCACAAACACCCACCTGAGCCACCCTGAGAGGAATATGAAAGCACTTCTTTGCATTGGTATTATCAATAATTTCAGGAACTTTTATTTTTTCCACAAATTGTTCTTTTTATACTCTGTACCGTAGGTACATAGAGTATTATAAGTTTGTGCAAAAGTATGTAACATCCAGAAGGAAGCATCTCCGACCCCATAAAGTATATATATTCTTGATCAGCATCAACAGCCGAGTCGATATAGCCATGTCCGTCTGTCCGTCTGTCCGTCCGTCCGTCTGTCCGTCTGTCTGTCCGTATGAACGCACAGATCTCAGAGATGGTAAGAGATAGAGGTTTGACATGTATGGGACATATGCTTCTTATGTCTGCAGGCAGATCAAGTTTATTTTCAATTTTGGCCACGCCCCCTCCCGCCCCCGCAATTTAGAAAAAACGTCATATCTCCCACAGTTTTGAAGATAGATGGCTTGTTCCTTCTGGACATATTTAGTTATTAGAATAACTTATCGATCTGCCAAAGGAATGAAGAAGATCGGATGAACGGTTTGCGAGTTATGATCAAAAGACAAAATTTTTTGGTACAGAGTATGTTATAGTCGGGCTTGACCGACTTTCTTTCTTGTTGTTATGTGGTTTCACCAATTTATAAATAATTTTTGGGTTTCAGCCGGCTCCAGGTCGTGTTTTTTGTAGTGCGCTTTGATGTAAAAAATAAATCGGCATTATAATCGATGAATTCCAAAGGAATTCGAAATATATTAGAGTAAAACTAAACCCCAAAATTGTGGCGTTTTATTTTTCACATCAGGGCACACTACAAAAAAGAAAAATCGATATGAATAGTAAGAAGGTCACTAAACCCGCCAACAACAAGTATTTCCTTTAAAAAAATTTCTTTTTTCTGTAACATATAATTGAGTTTGAAAGCGATTTGCTGTCAGTTATCAGGTATCAAAGATATTTGCATTTCAATTACCGTACATTTTTGTCAGAAAAATTCCATAAAACACAGTGATGATTCTTATTTTTCCATAACTTATTTGACAAATTTTTCGTAAATACTGCATAACTTATATTCACGATGCTTGACCCTTATTCACCCACGAAACACGCACAGAGCACGCATGTTCACGCACTTAACTCTGTTTTTGCTTAAGTTCACTTCGTGACACTTTCAAACTAACGTCACGGGTGCACCTCTTGTTATTCTACAAACCACTGTTTAAAAGCCTCAATACTCCCTAATGCTACTACTCTACGATTAACGGGTATAATCATACACCAAGTTTATGCATATAAAGAATATAATAATAGATGACCCTAAAAGTATGCCAAGTTTATTTCCGTAAATTATCGTTAATTTAAATGAGTAATTGAGGGTCAGTTATGACAGCCTTATACATAAACCACACTTAGCATTCACTCAGATTGATGAACTAATTAAAGGTATTCTAAATGAATTAGTCTTATGCCAAATATAAGAGAATATGGTAAACATAGCCTACTTTAAAGCGCAAGTATCATGTAAATTTGGTTGTGCCTTAGCAGGGTTAAACATGACTACACAAAAATCTTACCCTTACACTAACCTTTCGAAAAGATAAAGATAGCAATAGCATAAGGTAAATGTTCACAGGAAAATAAATTCACTCATTACATCCATATGATTATCTCAATGGCTGGTTACCCTTTGAAGCTCTAACTCCAACTCTTACCATAATTAAGTTGGATTTCGGATTCTTAATTAACTTTTACAAATTTTGCAATGGATTTTTCTCTGCATTTAATTAGCTCTGAGTCCAAACTCAATTCCACAGAAACCGAAAAGGGTACAGCATTTTGTTACGCTCAACCGCAAATAAAGTGCTTTGAGTATTAAACAAAATGAAAATAATGCTATACTTATAATGAAACGAAATGAAAGGCAACATAGTGGCACACATAACAAAAAAGAACGCTTCAATGCGGTTTTTCACTCGCTTTGGCCTTTTTTCTTTGTGTACTCCTCTTAGTCTTCCCCTTTTTTTTTGGCATTTTGTTTAATTATCCACATGAAAAGTTCTTCAAAAATACCGAAAAAAGACCAACAACGAAAATGAAATCAAATTAACAGTAAAATAAAAGCAAAAATGCGTTAGAAATGCGAGTTGGTGAAAAGTGAGCAGGCGTCAAGTGCCAGAATGAAGCCAACTTTTAAGAGATACCCGGGCGCGGTTGGTAACTGGCAGTGGGTGGACAACATTTTCCACAGCAGCAAAGGAATTTCCTGAAATTAGGACTAGCTGCTATTGAAATGTCAAAAGCCAAAGTTCCAAGGATGAGGTGCATATTGAAAAGTAAAGAGCAGGAGGTTTAGAGAGCCTTGCCTTGACTGGAGACCCCGTTAGCGTCTCAAATAACCTCCATCGATAAGTGGGTTATCGCATTTAGCAAATAAATTGCCTAGAACGGTATTTTGTGTTTGTTTCGTTTGACCACTGCGTTATCTTAGTGCACTTCTTAAGCTGCCGCCAACTATCTACATTCCAATCTGAGACCCTCTTAAGTCGACATGTCGTTTCATTTAAAGTTTATCGCGTTTTCCCCACCCTCTCCAAGCCCCTCTTGTTCTGTTTTATTCCAACATTTTTAGTGGGCAGTCCACTGGCTTTTTTAATTCAGTTGTTGTCGCCAGCCGCTGCTTTAGTTGATTAAAAACCGCACTCAAAGTGGAAATGCGCTTTTCTTTGTGTTGCTGTGTGAGTGTGTGTGTTTGTGTGTGTGTGTTTGTGTGTGTGTGCTTGTATCTCTCTGAGGAGGAAAGCTTACAGTGTCTTATGGCTTTTGTTCTGCCTGCTGTTGGAATTTATAGCAGGTTTAACCTACTTTGTAGACGGTTTGGTTGTACTCCTCGTTGCCTTCTCCCCTGTTAGCCAGTCGCGGGGTCAGCTAGCTTCAAGGCTATGTAAAGTTTTTAAATTAGTTGTCAAATGCAATGCGATACGCCAAAAGAAATGCGATAAACCGCAGCGGCATTAATTAAAATGATTTTTAAACAACAAAAAAAAATTACAAAATAAATTGTTCAGTCTCGCAATGTTGCATTGTTTGTTGCGTGTCCACAGGGCATTGACGTTGAAATAAAAGGGGGGGCGAAATTGGTTGTATGAAATTATGTTTTACAAGCATACTCTTTTATTTTACAAGCTTAAGTGTGTAGGCTTAAACACTAGACAATTTAATTCATAGTTAAATATAACTTAACTTGAACTTAATTAGTTGTTAGGCTCTTTGGTTAATTGATGGGGGGAGGGGGTTTTGTCACAAATTTGAAAAATAAAGGTTTGCTGTAGCTCTAGAGTCTGATAATCGATATATATCGTCGCAAAATGTAAAATCGGGGGTTTTCCAGAAATCTCTAAAAATCTTGTCTTTATATAGTATGTGAAATGTATCCAAAATGCTGGGCTACTAGATTAGATGACAAAAGTTGAGAGATTTGAAACCGACTGTTTAAGGCTCGCTCAAACGAAAATCTCTACAGATTGCTGGGACTCCCCCCAATATCTGGCAAAATGTATATATATGTTGAAATGATAATAAAGTTATAAAAAAATTAAAGAAAACATCTAAAAGGAAGCTTTGTTTTCAATTCTTGGTAAGCAAATTATTTGTGATTTATCCGCCAAATTTTTGCGGAAGTGGAATTGACAACTAGGTGGTGTCATATTATGTATCAAACACATATCAAAAACTCATATCTTAGACTGATTTATCAAGAAATTATATAATATGAGAACTTATATATTTCGACTTAACTTGAAAATAAATTTTTCCAAAATTTTTAAAAATCAAATATAAAATGGATTCAATAATATTAGTCAATTGTAACATAGTTGTACATTTTTTAATGCAATTTCTAGCAGAACTAAAAAAAGCCAAAACACCGATATGCTTCCATTTTTGCATTCGCAAAAGCTTTGGAAATTTAAATTAAATTTTCGGGTAAAGTTGCTCTCCAAATCGTTAGACTTTTAAGTATGATAATTTAAAAGTTAATTCCAAAAATAATTCGATATTTATAATCTATCAATAAACATGAAAAATCAACTTTTAAAAAAGATTTTGGAAACATTTTAGCAAGAATTGAAATTAAAAATTAATCAAAGTTCTCCGATAGACAACATTGATTGAAAAAGCAATGTGGAATGGTATTCTTATATTTTGCAGTATAGAAAATCCTTTTAGAAATGCATTGACAGTTTTGACAAATGATGATACCGATAAATGATGATTTCGATAAATATCGAAAAAAAATAAAAATCATGAACATGAAAAATCAGCTTTTAAAATAGATTTATGAAACATTTTAGCAAGAATTGAAATTAAAGATTAATCGAAATTCACCGATAGGCAAAAATTATTGAAAAAGCAATGCGGAAAAGGTATTCTTATATTTTGAAGTATAAACAAGAAAGAAAGTCGGTCAAGCCCGACTATAACATACTCTGTACCAAGAAATCTTGTCTTTTGATCATTACTCGAAAACCGTTCATCCGATCTTCTTCATTTCTTTGGCGGATCGATAAGTTATCCTAATAACTAAATATGTCCAGAAGGAACAAGCCATCTATCTTCAAAACTGTGGGAGATATGACGTTTTTCTAAATTGCGGGGGCGGGAGGGGGCGTGGCCAAAATTGAAAATAAACTTGATCTGCCTGCAGACATAAGAAGCATATGTCCCATACATGTCAAACCTCTATCTCTTACCATCTCTTAGATCTGTGCGTTCATACGGACAGACAGACAGACCGACGGACAGACGGACGGACGGACAGACGGACAGACGGACATGGCTATATCGACTCGGCTGTTGATGCTGATCAAGAATATAAATACTGGGGTCGGAGATGCTTCCTTCTGGATGTTACATACTTTTGCACAAACTTATAATACTCTATGTACCTTCGGTACAGAGTATAAAAATTCTTTAAGAATTGCATTAACAGTTTTGTTAAATGAAAGGAATAAAGCGATGATACCAAACTGATTATCGATAAATATCGAAAAAAAAATTTTTTTTTAATTTTGAAAATATAATCGTTTTAGAGTTGGATAAAAGTTGAAGGGAATCCAAAAAGTCTACATAGTCTTGCCGGTTCGCATTTTCGAGTGGAATTAAAAAGTAAAACGATTGCCATTCCGAATCGTTTTCATTTTGGTGTGTACGTTTGCGAGTGAAAATCAAATCGATTTTCTTTTCGAATGTAGTTTTTAATCGTTATCGAAATATTAGTTATCAATATGGTAGCCTTAACAATTTTGATCAACACTGCACATGCACTCAAGCGGCATTGCGAACAAGACGGTTTCATTTCGATTTTATTTGCTTGCAATTTCTGAGGTACAAGTTAAAAAAAAAGATAAAAATAATGATTTCAAATTAAATTGAGCACTTGATTTATCTACGGATATTTCCACCGTCTCTAAGGCAAAACTTTTGAAACCGAGTAACTTGATCGAATTTCGAAAATGGGAACAGCTACCAACTTTTAAAAAATCATGATCTGATCAAAATCGAAAACGGGAGCTGGCCTAAGTATTTAAAAAAAAGCTTCTGTTATATGTTATTTGATATTAAAATCGATTTAGTTAAAACTGTTAGTATGTTAAAACTGTAGAACAAATTTTAAAAGTCTGTAGTCCGATAAAACTAGTATCCAATTATCGATATGGGCTGAAAACTAGGAGAAATCTTTATAAAAGTTGATAATGTTGAAGAAAACCTGACAAGGTGGCAATTTGACGGTCGATACATATCGATTAAAAGTGGTTTTAAAAGCGATTTACTCAAAATCATTTGATTTATCGATATACATAAGTCGATTAAGAAACTACGTTTGATGAATTATCGAATAGTTTTTCCAAAATTTCTCTAAATTTGTGTATAGCTACAGTGAAACCAATGAACAATGCGTCACATAGGACCTTTGAAGTTATCGACATATATTTGCAATGTTCCATCTAAGAATTGTTCCAAAACTGTATGCCCAAATGTTGGCAACTAAAAGTAAAGCCGATAAATTCTTACCCAACTATATCTCATCATAATTGGGTTTGTCACTAAATTTGATAGTCCCTCGCTGTCTCATACTCTCACGTTGTTGTTTTTTGTAATCTGAATTCTTGGCCAACTTCAGGGGTTGCTCAAAGGCCACTGCACTGGGTCCTATGGGGCTGGTCAATTGATAGCTGCTGTGTTGCACCTCCATTGGCCATTTATCACCGTGCATGGCATCTACCAGCACAGCCTCAAGTTCTTCCTCCTCCAATTGTTGTTGTTGTTGTTGCTTTTGTTGATTTTTCTGCCTTCTCTGCTGGTCCTGCAGACGCGCACGCAAGCTGCTCATGGCAAACGGCGGTGAATGGGTGGCAGCGTCCTCCAGCGATTCGCCATTCATGGTAATGATCACCTGTTCCTTTGGTGCCCTTTGCTGCTTCCTTGGTCTACTTGTGCTGGCAGCAGCAGCCGCTTCTCTCTCGCGATATTTTTTCAAATACGCGGCCGGATAATTGGGTGCTTCGGTGGTGGTTGTGGTGGTAGTGGAGGTGTTACTCAAGCTGCTTCCACTATGCTGACGAATTCGAGGCTTCAAACTGGGCTGACTGCGATACGACTTGATGGGCACAAAACCACTCTCCATAGATGCCACCGCTTGAACTTCACTACTCTCCTCGCCTGTGTGTTCGGTCACCTCATATCGATGGCCCATTTGCTTGGCCAACTCATTCTCCTCTTCCGGCTCGCTGCCGTACTCAAGACCCACCAGTTTCTCTGGCTTGGGGAGATACTCATGCGAATCACTTGATATATCCGTGTGCAGCTGTGTCAAGGCCTGAGGACGTATGGTGACAAAAGAGCTGGGCTGCTCACCTGGCTTGTAAACCGGCTTCCAGCTTTGATACTCCATTATTTTGCCTGTAACAACATCGTTGGCTCTCGGCTTCTTTTTGAAATATTTCTCCATGATGTCCTCATCGCTGGCCAATGGCAACTTGCCCTCCACAATCAATTCCTGTTCCTTTTCCAACTGGCGCATTCGCTGTTCGTAGTTATAGTGCGTGGGTTCGGTTACCGCCGGCTTCGGCACGGACATTCGCAGCTTGACCACTTTCTTGGGCGAGCCACGCATTTTGATGATTTTCATGGGCTTATTGGTATGCGGATTCCGGATGATGTACTTCACACGCGTTGTCTCTGTGGGTAGGAATTCCATCATGTTTTTGGCATAGCTCGATGTGCTTGGTAGGAGATCGGTGATCATGGACTTCATGGCGCGTGCCCCATGGTACATGCGCCCCATAAGACCGCCCATTACCGAATTGTTCATCTCTTGCCACATGAAGCGTCGTTGAATTCTGCAATCAAAGGGAAAGTGTGGAAGGAAAAGCGATGGAAGAAACAAAATGATTAATTGGCATTAATAAAAATGGTGGAAAATCGTTAATTTAAAGTCATCAAACTTATAAAAATAATTAAAAAACATAGAAATAAAATTAACAACGAGAGTAAAAATCCGAAAAATAGTTATTAAGCGGCACTTAAAAGATCGTTTTGTTGGGTTACTCCTCCCAATGGCTGTAAATTGAATACAAACTAATATACTGGCATGTTCCGGTTTTCACTTTAGTGAATTCGAATTTAATACATGTGTCATTTTTTGGTGAACAATCAAGGTAATCTGTATCAAGCCTTACAATTTGTACTTCCTTTTAATAGGATGAACTCAGAATGAAATGTTTTATGCCGATTTAATTTATAAATTTTATACAACAACCACTTTACCAAATTCGAATTCGACAAATTTTGTCGAAAGTGAAAACCGGAACAGGCCTGATAAACTAAGTTGATTCGTTTTTTTAACAAATAAAAAAAAAACTTAAAATATATTTTAGAAATAGGCATGTCTGCATGATTGTTATACCCGTTACTCGTAGAGTAAAAAGGGTATACTAAAGTCGTGCAAATGTATGTAACAGGCAGAAGGAAGCATCTCCGATATCATAAAGTATATATATTCTTTATCAGCATCAACAGCCGAGTCGATATAGCCATGTCCATCTGTCCGTCTGTCCGTCAGTCCGTCCGTCCGTCCGTCCGTCCGTCCGTCTGTATGAACACCTAGATCTCAGAGACTAGAAGAGCTAGAGCAACCAAATTCTAGATGTAAGCTAGAATTGTCTGCAGGCAGATCAAGTTTGTTTCAAAATTTGGCCACGCCCCCTCTCGCCCCCGCAATAAAAAATGTTGAATATCTCCTACAATTTGTAAGCTATCGAGCTCAGATTTTGCAGTATAACGCATGTGGCCAATATGTACAATCTCACAAATTTTCATAATGGTCGGATAATAAATGGCCGAGTTAAAAAATGTTGCATACTTATCCGAGCCGCATGAGGTTATTAAACACTAATTGAACTGAGTAACGGGTATTTCGAAGTCGGGCGGGGCCGACTTTAACTTAAGCTCTCGTTATCAACTGAAATAGTTTAAGTGCTTACACCAAAAAACCAAGTGTAGCCACATCGGCCCATTAATTAGGTAAAATATATCTTTGGCTACTAAAAAATAAAATCCATTTTTCGGCTTGTTTATGATGTTTATTCGTTACAATGTCAAAATACTGACTATTGTCGAATAGCCATCTCTGCAAACAGCTAAGTACTCCCCTGGATCTAAAACCAAGGTCTCATGAGCAAAAGTCTGTATCCAGACAAGAACTCTAAAAATTACAGGGCGTTCTCAATTCATTCCTCTTGTACTTGGCTTAACTTTTTGTGGACTTCATCCTTGACGTAAGATTGTTTAGCTCGGGCAGACGAGGACGTATTTTTTACTTGTGCTTGGAAGAAGGGGGAAAGAGTGACTCTTTGGACCTACATAGTATATTTAATTGACCGACTTTCCTGTTTCGAAATAGATTTGGTCAATTTTAATTGAAAAGTCCTGGCCATAGCTTTCTCATATTTTATGGAACACTTTATTTCGACTGATTCACATAGAGAAACGTAATTTTGAGTTTTTTTTCCAGATTTTTCGGAAGACGCTTGGAGGTCGCGCAAGTCGAATTTTCCCCAAAAATCGGGTTTTCCGTATTGTTTTCAAATTTTGCTTATCGCTTGGTCAGTACCCAAGAATTTCTTAGTTATAAAAACAACCATTTTTAAAGAAAAATCTAAAAAAAATGACTAAAGCCGGCCAAAAACTGCAGGTTTACGAAAAATTTAAAAAAATAACTCGAAAATACTTCACTCTATAAGCTTTCAGAAAAGGACCGAAGCACCCGTGAAAATAAAAGAAATTTGCTGAGACTCCCGAATTCCATATCCTTATTTTATTATGCACTTTTCAACGTGGGTCGTTTATTTATATATAATGGCTTTTCTGACGAATTTTTGGGACAGAATGGCAAAGAGTTTATACTGTCGAATCAACGTTTTATTTTGATCAGTTCACTTCTCTTTTGTTATCAACCCAAGATTATCATCTCAATTTAAATCTTAGTTCTTCTTAATTCATCAATCTTGAATAATGATCGTTTATAGTTGATTTTTAGATGAAACAATCTCATTAAGTCAAGCCCGACCATAACATACATTGTACCAACGAAATTATAAGCTCAGCATAAATTTCGATGCTGCAGTAGCAGCTGAAAGCAGCGCTGCTTCTGCGCTGCAGCAGCGAACAACCTTTTGATCTTAACGCGACATCCGACCTTCACCATTCCTTAAGCGGATCGATAAGTAATCCTGATTACTAAATATGTCCAGAAGGAATGAAGCATCTATCTTTAAAAATGTTGGAGATATGACATCTTTTCTAAACTGCGGGGGCGGAAGGGGCCGGGCCAAGAAAGAAAGTCGGTCAAGCCCGACTATAACATACTCTGTACCAAGAAATTTTGTCTTTTGATCATAACTCGAAAACCGTTCATCCGATCTTCTTCATTCCTTTGGCGGATCGATAAGTTATTCTAATAACTAAATATGTCCAGAAGGAACAAGCCATCTATCTTCAAAACTGTGGGAGATATGACGTTTTTTCTAAACTGCGGGGGCGGAAGGGGCCTGGTCAAAATTGAAAAAAAAAAAAAATTGATTTGCCTGCAGACTTAAGAGCATATGTCCCATATGTTTAAAACCTCTATCTCTTGTTATCTCTGAGATCTGTGCGTTCATACGCACAGACAGACAGAAAGACGGACATGATGGACAAGATTCATCTGTTGATGCTTATCAATAATATATATACTTTGTAGGGTCGGAAAAGCTTCCTTCTGGCTGTTACATACTTTTAATCACCCAACGGAGCTGAAAATCATCCAAATGATGATAATTTTTCCAAATCTTTTGGATGATTTATAGCTCTGATGGATGATTTAGCACATATCCAGTCAAATCGAATACTGGAAATCATAGAATGAATATTTTTAATATCCTTATTTTTTGCTATGTGCAGCTTTCTCATATTTTTGACAACATTTCATTCGGACTGGTTCAAGTGAGATAACCAAATCCTTAGCTATATTATAAAATGGATTCTCTGAAGCATTTATGGAATGGCTATGCTCGTAATTAAAATGATCTTTTGTACTTTGAGTTTATACTCAAGAATCGATGTTCACTTCCGATCTGCTTAAGATCAAAACTATAATCTCGAAATCTAGTCGAAACGGTAACCAAAATGCACAAAACAGGAAAATCTCAACCCAAGATTATAATCTTAATTATTCTGAAGATTAATCTTGAATTAAGATCGTTTATACTTGACTTTAATAAGCTATTTACACTATTTTACGCTATTTATGCGTTAATAGCCAACAATCAGCTTTTTTCCCATACAAAAAAAGCTGATTGTTGGCTATTAACGCATAACGCACTCCTATTGTAAATCAGCTTTTAGATGAAACAATCTCATTTTTGGAATGAAAAAGAAATGGGAAATAACAAATATTTGATGTGTTTTTTATTTGTTAAATTTCTTACTCAATTTTTATGTTCCTGGAAATTTTTCTTAAATTTTGTATTTTTAACCCTTCTGGGGTCTGAACTCGATATCCCGGGGGACTAGACACGCACTGGCATGGAAATTTAGACCGCTGGGCCATCAGCCCAATGCTAGACGGTGAAGCGAATCGCAGTAAAACCTCTCAGCCCAATGTTAAGGATGCTGAAACCATTGCCTTAGTACGGTGGGAACGCGAGTTCAAACCCCACTTCTTTGCACTTTTGTCTTGAATTCAAGCTTCACAAAGAACTGTAGGAGGGTTCAAAAGTAAGTTGAGAGATGATACATTTGGATTTAAAGATTTTCAATATCATTTCCAGTTTCTTTCTTTTCTTTTAAAGATTGCAATCTTCTCATAAATTAAATTTTCAATTTAGGTTATAGATTGCTTCTATTCATTTTGTGATTAATTGCATTTGCATTCATCAGTAACACTTGATCACTGATCTGTCCTTAAAACTAAACTTCAGATCGAATTCGGATCTGCCATTCATTTAACCATATTTGTTTAAAATTTCCTTTAGAATTCTCTCCGACTCACCTGTGTTCATCTGCCTGCTGGTCGGCATTAACAGCCATCAGTTGTATCAGCAGCAAAAACAGCCAAGTCCCATTGATCTATGTGGGGTGAGGGGTAGGCACATAATCCCGTGTCGTTTTAATTCAATGGAAACTTTCCTGGTGTTAATTTGCTGTTGTTGCTTTACTTACGCAATGCTTCCTCATGTCTGGAGATTTATTACACACACAAATATTCCCACAGGCAGCAAATGGCAGCTTCCCACTTTGAATTGCTTCTTGTTTCCCTCGACTCGACCTCGTCTGTCTCTCTGCACAAAATATCAACTGGCGGCGCCTGCGCGCCAAACACTTGCCTTTATATACTTCAGCGGGCTTCCACTTGCGCTGCAGTTGCTCCAATTACTAAAGCGCAGGTCTTGGCGTTTTGAGCTTGGCATTGGCATTTCACTTTCGTTTCGAACAATAGTTTTTTCTTGTGTTTTATTTTTTGCATGCCAATCCCCAGCACTTCATCATCATCATCATCACCTGGCCGCCTTTCGACGAGCAATTAGTTCCATTAGTTTCAGGCTGGTTTCGGCTGCCGCTGCTGCGGTTTCCTTTTCTTTAGTTTTCTTTTAGTTTCATGTTGTTTCCGTGTGCATTTCATTTTCTTGTGGCGTGCATACTTTAAATATCTTTTAAATATTGTTAAATTTCGTTAAACATTATTTGCCAGGCACCAAACGCCGAAAAGAAATCCATATGCCATAATGTGTATTAGCGAACGCCCAATTATGAGATAATATTTATTAATGAGCGCTTTTTTTTTAGTGTTGTGCACTTTAATTTATTGACGGCTCATCGTCAATTGCATTTCAGTAAATCGATGGGCAGCGCCATCTGTTGCGCGAAACGTGGAAAAGTTTTTATTATTTTTGTTGTTGATGGGTAAATGACTTTGTGGCGTGTGCATTTGTTGGTGGATGGCCCCAAGGGGCAGCGATGATGATAATGCTGATGGTGATGGTGATGATGTTTGTGCAGTTTTTTTTTTTGTTTCAGCCAAGTGCTCCACTTGAATGCATATTTTGTTCATTTGTAATGTGATGCAGAATGCACCAGGTGGCGATACTTGAGCTAGAATGGGGCAGCTCGTTAAGAGTGGTTATGTCATCAGCAGGCAGTGTGTGATATTGAATGTAAAGTGGATACGCAGAAGAGCCAACTGTCAGGAATCTATAATGAAGGGCGTCCTTTGAAGAGGAACTAAAGCACTAAACTGACTTGTCAGTGCTACTGCACCTTGCAGGAACTTAATCAGATAAACATGAAGATAAATTATGTGACTGTTTCTACTATCTTTATGCTAAGTAAACCTCCAGTGTAAGCCAGCCACAAATGAGGCTGGTAGATAAAACAGCTGTTTCAGGAGGAACCACCCTCAGTTAGACCAACAACCGCCTCTTCATGTCTGCGATGCTATAGCTGTTTGGGAATTCCATATCAGCAGGCTCGAAGAAATTGAATGGAAGCGCAGAAACAGACGGTCGGCTTTGTGTGTGTGCGTCCCCATGGCCTTATCGCATTAGTGTGAGAGATATATTCCCTCACTGCTACAACGGTGACCAAAATGTTTACTTGCAAAATAGCATTTAAACGGTTAATAAAAAGAAAGTGTATCTGGGCTATTGATTTGTGACTATTGGATTTTAGGTAAAACCATATTTTTAAGGTGGGGTCCCACAATATATCTGATTTCACACAAATTTGTTTCATGTTTCCTCATTCATTTTGCATATTTGACATATTTATATGTCTTCGACCTAAACACATATTTGAGAATGTTAGGTCGTACTTCGACCTATTGTAGAGTATGTCGTATGCTTCTACATATATTGGGATTAAATAAAGGCTCTAAAGTAGGCGTCTTCACATCTCCATAAGCCTTTTAGGCAATATCCAAGACGAAAGTACCAATCACCAAATGCATAGAAACAAAACTTCCGGAAAAAGAAGATCCAAAATTTTGTAGCAAATAAGCGAGCAAAATATTTGTCATTTAAGTTAAAGATTTAAGGTAAAGAACCTGTAATATGCCTGGTGCTGTCCCAGAAATCGATAGAGACCAGAATTTGCGAAAGGTGTGTGAAGAATCATACTTCGAACATCTTTGCCGAATCATAAAATAAAATTGATGCGACCTTAAATTTATTCTTCTTCTTAATATAAATAAAATTCCTTGTGTTTAGACAAGATTTTCTTAAAGTTTATTTTTAGAAACCTGTCGATTTTTTTTTCTAAAATTAGGGTTAGATTTTTTTTTGTAAACTTTCTGATATACAGGACAGATTTATTCTTGAATTAAGAAAAGAAATAGATTGCGAGGTGTCTTAAAATACTACTGTGAGCAAAAAGTAAGGTGTAAGGGTCAATTTAAACTTCGCGGGCCTAACAATTCGGGCAGGTTTTTTTTTTCTTGAGTTGGCAGGACTGTTGATGACATCTGTGCCAAATTTCATGTGAATGTCATTATCAGTAATATATTTACGCTTGTGTTTTCCAAACGACCAAGAGTGCATTTTTCGATTTTTACAATGTCTGAGCAGAGAAGTGCCATCAAATTTTGTTTGCGGAATGAAATTTCGGCTGCGGAAACGTTGAGGATGTTGCGGAAGGCCTTTGGTGATTCTACCATGTCACAAAAAAATGTTTATAAGTGGTACAAAGACTTCAAAGAGGGTCGAGAACGTGTGGATGACTTGGAGCGCTCCGGACGACCATCGACGTCAACAGATGACCAACACGTCAATGAAGTGGAGGAATTAGTGGGCAAAAATCGTCGGTTGACTGTTAGAGACTTACTGATATGATCGGAATATCAGAAGGATCTGTGAAAACCATTTTGAAAGACCATTTGGGCCTACGAAAAGTCAAATCTCGTTTGGTACCGAAAGTTCTCAATTTCTTGCAAAAAAGTCATCAAAAATACGACGCATATCGTTCCGCAACCACCGTATTCGCCTGATTTGGCTCCGTGTGACTTCTGGCTATTCCCAAAACTCAAGAGACCACTTCGGGGAACGCGTTTCGAGTTGATTGAGGAGATAAAAGCAAAATCGAAGAAAGCGCTGATGGCTATACCGAAAAGGGACTATTTGGCATGTTTCGAGGATTGGAAAAAACGTTGGCATAAGTGTATTTTATCGGGAGGGGATTACTTTGAAGGGGATGAAATTGATTTACAAGAATAAATAAAGATTTTTCATTCTACAAACAAATTCACCTTACGTTTTACCCACAGTAGTAGGTCGACTACCATTGAAGTTAGTAAAACGACCTAAATTTAAGAAACGTGTGTTCTAGAAAAAATTAAGGAATTCGGATTCCTAAAATAGGGCGAGAACCATTAACGTTAGTAAATCATCCCTGTTTTAGGAAAGAAAATTTCTTAAATTAAGATAGCTACTTCAGAAATCCGCCCTATACAAAAATTAATCTAGAAGTCACCCTAAAATTTAGAAAAATATAAACAGACTTTAGAAATTCACCCTAAAATATAGAAAATGATGAATGGAAAATCGTCCTAGAATTTAACAAAATGTATAAATACACTGCTTGAAATTCTCGATTACAAATTCCCTGCACTACAAAAGGGGCAACTGACATTTGTCTTGCTTAGTGCTTTACATTTGACAGCGTGCTTGTCTGTGTCCCCGAGGTCCCGAGTTCAAACCCCAGAAAAAGGTAGAGGTAAAAACATAATTATTACTAATTCGTTTTATGTGTTTTACAGAAAGAACCTACAGAAAGAAAATGCACCATTAAATATTATATATTTGAGAACCAATGATTGTCCCTTCCACTTCTTCCTTTACTGCCCTCATTTGATTTCTTCTATAAAACTTAAAAAATAATTTTTCCTTTCTAAAACCGAGAATAAATGTTTTCTTACACTAAAAAAATATTTTCTGGCAAATGATTTCTTAGTATTAGAAAATGTTTCTCTAAAATATATGGTGAATCGCCTTTGACCCCTTTTTAAGGCGAATTTGCTAATTTTGGGGCGATTTCGCTTATTGTTATTTTGAGTTTACTAACGTGGAGGACCTTTATTGCTGCGACAGAGAATATCAGGCCAAAGAAAATACAAAAATGTGAACACCATTCAAAAATGTAAAATCAAGAATGATTAGCTATGGCTAATAGAACAGAGCGCATATGTAAATGTTTTGTGTTAGATGTTCCGTTGAGCCCAGATATTCAGTTCAAGATGACACTTCTACCCCGGTGTAAGAGTTAATTACCTGCAAATATGTCATACAATGATCATTGAATGGATCTCATCGCGTATAACATTGAAATAGGTAGAAGAAACTTTCAACTAAATGGCTAACTCTAAATTTCGTACAAAATGAAACTGGCGATGACTCAATTAGCAAGTTTCAATCAAATAATGAAGCCGGAAGATACGCCAAGGGTCAAAGGACAATGGTATGAAATATTTGAAATCAAATGTTGTACATTTTTTGAAAAGTCATCCTTAAAGGTTACTTCAATCTGGCATCTCTAACAATCAATTCGGTCTATCACACCCAGAGAAATGTAGCACGAATCGGCAAGCACGATTTCTGCTTCAATTTAGAATTTTTCTTCTTGATTTTTTTAAGACGAAATCTGCTCGAATACAAGCAGACAAACGTTCTTGACTTTGAGCTTAATGGCAAGGGAAGTGCGGGGAGCCACAAGTGGAGAGAGCAAACAACAAATGAGAACAATTCTCTCTCTTACTCTCAGAATTGCCAATGGATGTTGCCTACAATTTATACCGAGAATTCGCCGCTGCTTTGTCTAAACGCGTTGTGGCGGTGCTGCCGGCTGAGAAGTCGGTGTCGGTAAGTGTTGTAGTCTTCAAGTCCCAGTTGAGGAAAGTACAAAATAAAATTCTTAAATGGCATTTAAAAAATTAATCACAATTTATTAGGAGAGGAAAGTGGCATTGGGGTGTGAGGATTTTGAGGTGGTGTGGTGTGTGCGTGTTGCGATGTATCTTCCGTGCTACTCTTGGAATCGAAACTTTTTTATTTTTGCAACCAAGAGAAACTATTCTAAGAGTCGAGAATATTTATGCTTGCATCGAAGAAGATCTTTTCTTGGATCCAAGACTATTTATGCTTGATATCAAGAAGACTAATTCTAAGACCAAGAATATTCTTCTCGAAAATCTATGCTTGATTTCAAGATTTTTCTTCTTGGATCCGAGAATATTCGATGTTGCCGTACTTTTGACATCGAATCTTCTTGATATCAAGCACGATCTTCTTGATTTTTTCTCTGAGTGCAGTGGTCCTCCTTGTAGAGTGTAGGTTTGTAAAACTTAATTCAATCCATTCAGGAAGGCGCCCAGAATTAAGATTAATCAATTTCTTAGTAGAAAAATTTGTCTTTTGTTCACCTGATAATGCAACTAATTATCTATTAGATAATGGAGGATGCGATAATGACACTCACATTCCGCGCACAATTCAGCCCCGTCTGTAACCATAGCCCGTGCTTGGGGGTGGTGCATTATCTCACCCGTCGGCGCTAGTGAGTACAGTTTTATTACTATTATTAGTTTGGAATTATATATAACATTATATAAAAACTGATTATAATGAGTTAAATATATGGCAGAGGGCTACCAATTCATATCATAAGTCAAAACTAAATTCTTGAATATCTTTAGAAGCGCACGATAGAGTTTTATTAAAACCTAAATTTATGATGGGATAATAAGCTAGGGGGCCTAGACTCTTCAGCAAAAAAGCCGCGAGATAGGATACCAAGTTTGCTGAATTTTGTAGTTTTTAATCTTCAACCATTAACAGTTGAGTTAAAATTGTTGTCGCTTTGTGTTGCTTGTACAAAGGTATCCATAGTATGCGAATATAGATTACAGTTGATAAACTGAGTATGAGGTGATGCTTACAGAAGTCCCTTCTAATAGAATTTAAGGGTCTCATCCCGGGGAATTTGATTTTATCTTACTGTGTTATATATATCAGGGTCGAAGACATTTCGCTTATTAAATTTGTCTGACTGACAATTTACGGAATGCTGTAAGTCTCTGCGTGGGGCTTATCTTTGACATCCATTCCTCCAGAGTAACACACTATGTCAGCTTACGATTTTACTCTAATATTGTCAAGGACAACTCTACCTAACATATCACTAGTTCGTTTCCCAACTCTGTTCAGTTCAAATTAAGTAAGCCGCGCCATATGACTTCTCCCATCTCTGACACATATATTCTTGGTTAAGAGTCCGCTGAACTTTGTTTGTTCGTACGTCTGTCTATTTCTAGGCTCTCAGTCATGAGGCCATCGAGCTTAAATTTTGCTAAGAAACTTCTTTTTACACGCAACCTCGCCGTTCTAAGGCAACGGTCTGACCGTCTGCAACACTGGAATTTTTGCTTGCTGAGAGCTTAACATATGACAGCTTTTTATACCGTTGCAAAGGGTATTATAATTTTGCCCAGAAGTTTGCAGCGCATAGAAATATTCTTGTATATATATTCTTGATCAGGGTGACGAGCTGAGTCGATTAAGCCTTGTCTGTCTGTCTGTCTGATTCTACGCGAACTAGTCTCTCAGTTTTAAAGCTATCGAGCTGAAATTTTGCACAGAGTCTTCTTTTTGCTGCACACTACTAATGTGTCGGAACCGACCGGATTTTATGACTATATCTCATAGCTCGCATAGGAACAATCGGTCGGAAAACTAGTTTTAGTGAGAAAATCTTGTTTCTTTTCAATGGAAACGTCTCCAATCTTTGTAATCGTAGGTTTTCTATGTTTTTGAGATAATTCTACCGTCTTATTAAAATCGGACAACTATATGGTATAGCTGCCATACAAAAGATAGGTCTGAAAAACAATCTTAGAAAAACTTTTTTGTTTTTAATGGTAGCATCCTGCAATTTTGTATTTTGTTTGTTTTGCGTTCTTTCACATAATTTTACAAATTTTTGGCCAAATCGGATGACTATATCATATATGCAGCTCCCATACGAACGATCGGTCGGAAATTTTGCAAGGGTATAAAAACTTCGGCACAGACGAAGTTAGCTTAGCTTTCTCGTTTAATCTGTTATGCCGCACTGTCACACGCGAGAGTGCTTAATGGTCGTGTGCGCCAAGATGCCGCCGCGTGTCAAGTCCTTCAAGTACTAAGAAAATAAATTAATTTTGTTTGTAAAAAGCAGAGCAGCTAAAAAAAGGGCCAGCCCCTTGAGAGTATTAGTCTTGATTTGTGATTTATTGTTATTAAATGGATTCTCGGAGTACTTACTATAATTTATTAACTATTTGGAGAATATTCAGAAGCCAATTTGTCTAGTATTTTGTTTCATAAAGTTTGCTAAGCATCGGTTTGAAATATTGACTTGGCAAATGCGCTCCACAGACTTTTCCCTCTAGACCAAAAGCCACAAAGATTCATAATCGGGGCACTGGCACTCCATGACGACGTTCAAGTGGTCTGGCTAGCATTTTTAAGCTTTCCTTCTGGCTTGCTACCTATTTGCGAACAATAAGAAACTAAAAGAAGCTCTCCGGTTCCCTATCCATAGCGACTTTCTTATGTATTACTTTTAATATGATCGAAACAGATCCTTTGAAAATGATTTTAAACCTTAAGTGTTCATAATTGAATACAAATTTGAAGGCTGATGGCATTTAATTTGATCCTTTTCCATCACAGCAATTTCGAACCATTTGTAATCCAACTAATCATCCAAGGCGTTTTCCCTCGCCACATGACATTACAATGGACTGGCAAGTCGGTTCATTAAAAGCAAATAAATTGCAGTAGCAAATGTACTTTCCGACGGTGATTAACGTTACCATAAATCAGTAAGATGTGGTCAAGCCATTTCTGGCTCTCCTCCCCTCTCCATCGCTCACTGTTTTGTCCTGACTGACCCCATCCAGTTTTAATAATTGCATTGCGTTCCACTAATTAAACAGCTGTTAAATAGAACACAATGCATGCACACATTCCCCAGTGCTCCTCTACCAATTTGCTGTATTTGCTCAGCTCTTTGAAATGAATTTGCCCCGGCAACGAGAGGCAACGCATTGTTGGATATTAAGCATACGCAACGTTGCACTGAAGTGCGCTACGCTTTGTCAATAATGTATTTAAAATGCCATTTGTGTAAATGGATTATGTAATCGATGCATTGTTGGCGGCTCCCTGCTCCAGCCCCCCGTACATATATACACATATTTGTATTATTCTGGCCTAGACTGGCTGGCTGATAACGATTGGCATGCAGAGTCGTCCTCGTCGCCTTCAATATACTCGCACACACACACACACACACATATATATATATACAAACGCAAATTGATGCCTTAAGCCAAATATAAACACAATAAAACCCAACAAACCACAACAACAATGAACTTGCACACACAGCGGGAGGGGTGGTCGAAGGCGGGGATGAGCAGGATTGGCAACCAAGTCAGGCAGTTAGTCAAGCATGAGGCGAGAGCTAACTGCAAATTGTATGAGCTGAAATTTGCCTGTAAGTCGAGAACGAGACTCGAGGCCACATCCTATCTGCTGTTCTCTGCTGCTGCTGCTGCTCCATCCGCTTAACTTGTATCTAAAACGTTGATAACATCGCATTTCGGGAGCTTAAGGATACACACACACATGCATCCCCACAACACAAGCGAGTCAAGCATTATCTGCAATAACTTTGACAACATTGACAGGGCAACATGCCCTGATTGATACGGATCGATGCTGGCTTTTTTTCTTTCGCATGGCGGATGTGCTTGCTAGACTGACCCATGGTCAAGAAAGTGCAGAGATGAATACAGTTTGCAGCTCGAGTTTCTGTTTAATGGCCACAAAAAGTGCAATTGACAATGTTGGGAAAGGGGCTATCTTAAGTAGATTATCCAATTTGAGGTTCATTTTGTTCATTCAAAAGGGGAAGTGTATCCTTAAATCAAGATTGTACTCTGCAAACTTTAGGAGATTGCATTTTGAGTATTGAAGTGTATCGCTGCGGCGATTATTAAGTAAAACCAGCAATAAAAATTGTAGCATTGATGATCTCACAGGAGCAATAAGTATTTTATTTTGTTGGTTAAAGATGATCCTGAAATTTTACTTTGGCTCGCCCGAAGTTTGTATACGCTTGCAGCACGTTTTCTAACTAATATGAAGGACATTTCCACTGAAAATAAATACGTTTTTCTCAATAAGACTACTTTTCTGACTCTACTTTTGTATGACAGCTATACTATATAGCGTGGAGAAGCATAGAAAACTAGTAAATACTGAGTTTAGAGACGATTGAATAATAAACAAAAAAGTTTTTCTTACTAGAACTAGTTTTTCGACCGATCGTTTCTATGGCAGCTGTATGTTATAGTCATCCGATCCGGCCGGTTCCGACAAATGTGCAGCGTAAAGTTTGGTCGAGATAGCTTCAAGACTGACGGAGGAGATAGCATAGAATCAGACGGTCAGACGGACATGGCTATATCGACTCAGCTCGTCATGCTGATCAAGAATATAAAAACTTTATGTGGTCGGAAATGATTCCTTCTATGCGTTACGATCATCTGGACAATTTCAATATACCCTCTGCAAGCGTATAAAAAATATATGGAAATAGGCAACACAGCGTATGAGTGATTCAAAAAACTTCAGATCCTCGGCGCGCCACTTCAAACTCAATTTTTTTCTACTTTTGTTTTTATACCCTAGCAAAGGGTATTATAATTTTGCGCAGAAGTTTGAAACTCATAGAAATATTCATTTCCGACCCCAAAAACTATATATTGTCCGTCCGTCTGTCTGTCTGTTTCTACGCGAACTAGTCTCTCAGTTTTAAAGCTATCGAGCTGAAATTTCGTACAGAGTCTTCTTTTTGCTGCACTTTACTAATATGTCGGAACCGACCGGATTGGATGACTGTATCTCATAGCTCCCATAGGAACATTCGGTCGGAAAACTAGTTTTAGTATGAAAAACTTTTTTCTTTTCAATGGAAACGTCTCGAAACTTGTAATCGTAAGTTTTTTTTGTTTTTTTTATAATTCTACCAAGTCTTAATAAAATCGGACAACTATATGGTATAGCTGCCATACAAAAGATAGGTCTGAAAAACAGTATTAGTTGGAAAAACTTTTTTGTTTTTAATGGTAGCATCCTGCAATTTTGTATTTGTTTGTTTCACGTGCTTTCGCATAATTTTACAAATTTTTGGCCAAATCAGATGACAATATCATATAGCTCCCATACGAACGATCGATCGCTGAATGGGAAAAAGATAATTTTTTGAAAATATTTAAGCGAGCACATAAAAACTTTGGAACAGACGAAGTTAGCTTAGCTTTCTTGTTTCTTATGCTGAAAGTGAGTCCTAAGGCGGGGTTTTGGAAAATTCCTCCCGGAAAAACGTCGGAAAAGTTTGTATGGGGGAAATTGGAAGTCATCCGATTTACCTGAATCTCGGAATGTAAGCAAAGTATGGGAAATAATTGGACACGTGTTTTACCGATTTTGGAAAATCCGTCCACAAAGAAAATTGCGTGAAAATTCCAAATGCAAAAATATATTTATCGCCTGATTGACTTAAAATTCTGTTTTTAAGGATAGTAAGTGGATATAAATTGAGATGTGATTTTCCGATGTTGGAAAATTTGCCCCTAGTGTCGGAAAATTCCCGAATAATTCTGCATACTACCAATTTGTTTTTCTCCCAACTGACTTGATACTCGGTTTGTAACGATAGAACGTGTATGTGAAATTGATTGAGATGCCATTCTCTGATGTTGGAAAGTTTGACCGTAGGGCCGTATTTCCCAGATTTCAAAAAATCCGCTCACAAGAAAAACTCTCGGAAAATTCTGCATGGAAAAAAACTATATTCAAAAAAAAAGCAAAAAAAAAAAATGTTAGAAATTTTTATTTATAGTGAAGATTTCACTTAACATCTAGTTTTTTAAATGAATGATTAGTAGACAAGTGTTTTCGAACATCTTAAAGTCGACAAGCCGAAACAGATCATATTGACATTTCAAATGGGGGTTCTTTTCGTCACACTCAAACAACTAAATGAAATACCAAATGCGAGTGTAAACTAGTGTTATGTCTTGAGTAATTAAAGTTCGATTTCTATCAAAGAACTCATAAACATTAAGGTACTCCAATACCATCGCTTGTTTGTAAAATATTAGCCAAGTATAATCACATCTGTTCAATTTTCGAATCGAATTGAAATCCAATTTGCAGCTGAGCAACAAAAAAAACTGTATCAGCATTTGTTCAAGCATTTACTCGTCAATTTATTTGCATAACAAAACTGATTGAATATGACAGACAAACAGACAGAACCAATTTTAATGGGGGACGACACACATTTTATTAGGCATTTGGGATTTGCAGATTCGCGTGTGTAAATTAATTTGCGAAGGAGGGGTAGGGGCGGGGGGAGATGTAACAACATTAATATAAATTAAATGCATAGGCGGACGACCGGGAAGCTGAAAGCGTATAAAAATGCTTTTAATGGCAGCAACGAACTCACATTGGGCTGTTGTAATGTAATTTATGCCTTAAATGGGTCAATTAAATATTGATTGGGCCAAAAGCTACGGAAAAGCTACGAGCTCCATTCAAAAGAAAAAACCCGAAAACAAGAAAACTAAGAGCCGTCGTCCCCCGTCGAATGACAATAAAGTGCAATAACCGGGCGGAGCCAGCACATTGAACCAGTCCTGACCACTAATCCTAACATAATCTGAAATAATTGAGTATGCCCAGGACGCGAAAAGGTCCCAGCCATTGTGGAAACCGACGAAGGGAATAATTTATGCGCGCATTAAGCGAGCTTTAAGTGTGTGTGTGTGCGTGTGTGTGTGAGTGTGTAGGGTTTTTGTGTGTTTTCCCATTGTCCACATGGTGTTGATGTCTTAGCCGTACGACATAAGTTTATGGCGGACGGAGCTGGACATTTGCCTGAAGTTATGCAGCACTCGCTGAAGCTGCGTCTGAAGCAGCTTATCTATGCCGTCGCCGCTGCTGCCTGCAACTTCCAAAGCTTTTGTGAAACACATGACAAGCCCTGGACATAAAGCTGAAACGTGGCGTATGCGCAATATCTCTGGCTCTGTAAAGAGTTTTCCTCGTTTCTATGTGTGTGTGTGTATGGGTGTACTTATGTATGGGTGTGTGTGGAAGAGCATAAAGCAAAAATTGTGTCGTCGTCGTTGCTGGCATAATGCAACCAGAGTTGCAGCAACAGCAACGCCCCTGGCATTAAATCTCAGTGCAGACTATAACAATAACAATACGGAGACAAACTGGTGATGGTGATGGCCTGCGGACGAAGAGCGCGACTTGGTCTGGGGCTACCAGGTAGTAAAATGCATTTTTACTTTGACAAAATATAAGTAAATATATATTTTTAAGTGCAGCAGCCACTGCACCAGCGACAGGCAGCAACAACCAAATGGCCCATAAAATGAGCCAACAAAAGTAAAAGAATTGAGAAGAAAGTTGTCTGCGAGGATGGGTTGTGCATAGGAACCAAGTGTCCAATAACAGCAAAACTCTCATCTGTGTGATTCTTTAGTGGAGTAAGCGAGTGCTCTAATTCTTTGTTACTTATAGTTATGAATACACAACTTGGGGGATCTCAACTGATCCAAACTAGTCAATTAAACATTAGAACGAGAAAGCTAAGCTAACTTCGTCTGTGCCGAAGTTTTTATACCCTTGCAAGTGCACGCTTAAATATATTCAAAAAATACTTTTTTCCCATTTTCCGACTGATCGTTCGTATGGGAGCTATATGATATAGTCATCCGATTTGGACAAAAACTTGTAGAATTGTGTAAAAGCCCGAGAAACAAATAAATACAAAATGACAGGATGCTACCATTAAAAACAAAAAAGTTTTTCTAAGACTGTTTTTTAGACCTATCTTTTGTATGGCAGCTATACCATTTAGTTGTCCGATTTTGATAAAACTTGGTAGAATTATAAAAAAACACTAAAACCTACGATTACAAAGTTTGGAATCGTTTCCATTTAAAAGAAAAATAGTTTTTCATACTAAAACTAGTTTTCCGACCGATTGTTCCTATGGGAGCTATGAGATATAGTCATCCGATCCGGTCGGTTCCGACATATTAGTTGTGTGCAGCAAAAAGAAGACTCTGTGCAAAATTTCAGCTCGATAGCTTTAAAACTGAGAGACTAGTTCGCGTAGAAACAGACATACAGACAGACGGACGGACAAAGCGCAATCGACTCAGCTCGTCACCCTGATCAAGAATATATATAGTTTATGGGGTCGGAAATGAATATTTCTATGCGTTGCAAACTTCTGGGCAAAATTATAATACCCTTTGCAAGGGTATAAAGATCACTTGAAAAGTATCAAGCAGGTGAGTAAAGGAAACTTCTAGAGATTTTCTTGTCTCACATCTCTCGGTTTTAAAGATTTAAATTTCTAAGAATGTGTACCAACTGTCTTCTCACTTCTGTTGAAACTTAAACTTACACATTTTTATACTACACTGACCCAAAAAATTAAGCCTTTCGGAAACAACAAGCAACAAGCTCAATTAGAAAGACTTTAAAAATATTCTCACTTCAAATTGTAGGCAAAAGCCAAAACCAAAGTGAAATAGCAGGCCTGTAGCTCAGTGGTACACTTTTATTACTCTAGAACGTTGAGTTCGTGGGTAAGGTCGATAGTTCAAATCACCACAGAAGACTTAAAATGACTTAGTATGTATTTTAAGAATAATACATTTGATTAACCCTTTATGGCAAGTGCCTTAGACTTAGACTTGTCTTGCAACAAAGGTCCATAGTGAAAACATGAGCCCGAATTTAGCAACCTGTTTTGGGGACAACTCGGGACAACTAAAGAAAACGTTTTTTTAAACAAACATACTCGGCTACCTTTATTTGCTATTGGCGTCAGCTTTCAAGTAACTAGCCATGAAAGATTCTCAAACTTTGCCTTTCGGATTCGGCGTTACGCTGTTGGTCCCGTTTTCTTGTGCCATAACTGAAAGCACATTATTCAAGAGATAGCGAGAAGCTCGGTCTTGGCCCCTTTTATACCCTTGGATCGTATATAAATATTCTTTTCCGACCTAATAAACTATACGTATTCTTGATCAGGGTGACGAACTGAGTCGATTAAGCTGTGTCCGTCCGTCTGTCTATTTCTATGCGAACTAGTCTCTCAGATTTAAAGCTATCGAGCTGAAATTTCGCACAAAGTCTTATTTTTGCTGCACACTACTAATATGTCGGAAGCGACCGGGTTGTATGACTATATCTCATAGAACCCATAGGAACAATCGTTCGGAAAACTAGTTTTAGTATGACAACATTTTTTTTTCAATGGAAACGTCTCCAAACTTTGAAATCGTAGGTTTTCTATGTTTTTTTTATAACTCTACCAAGTTTTATTAAAATCGGACAACTATATGGTACAGCTGCCATACAAAAGATAGGTCTGAAAAACAGTCTTAGTTAGAAAAACCTTTTTTGTTTTTAATGGTAGCATTCTCATTTTTGTATTTGTTTAACATGGTTTCACCCAATTCTACAAATTGTTGTCCAAATCGGATGACTATATCTGGTCGTTGTGGTAAAAAAATTATTCTTGAAAATATTTCAGCGAGCACTTGCAAGGGTATAAAACGTTCGGCACAAACGAAGTTAGCTAAGCTTTCTCGTTTTTAATTTAAAGCATCTCCGACCCTATTAAGTATATATATTCTTGATCAGCATAAACAGCCGAGTCATGTCCGTCATGTCCGTCTGACTGTCTGTCTGTCCGTAAGGACGCACAGATCTCAGAGATGGTAAGAGATAGTGGTTTGACATGTATGGGACATATGCTTCTTATGTCTGCAGGCAGATCAAGTTTATTTTCAATTTTGGCCACGCCCCCTCCCGCCCCCGCACTTTAGAAAAAACGTCTTATCTCCCACAGTTTTAAAGATAGATGGTTCGTTTCTTTTGGACATATTTAGTAATCAGAATAATTATCGATCCGCCAAAGAAATGGCGAAGATCGGATGAACGGTTGTCGAGTTATGATCAAAAGACTGTTCGCTGCTGCTTTTAGCTGCTACTGCAGCATCAAAATTTATACTAAGCGTATAATTTCGTTGGTACAGAGTATGTTATAGTCGGGCTTGACCGACTTTCTTTTTTGTTATCTTTAAAATAATTGTAAAAAACCACGAAACAAATACTGAAGTGCTTTTCGCGGGCGACAATTCAAACACCGATATTGACACATTATGAGACAATGACTAATTTTAGGATGTTGTGCATTGATGACTCTTCAAAATGGTTTAGATTTTACCACAGAATTATGTATTCTAATTAATAATTTGATTTTAACGACTTCTGCAAGGGACATTTTGTTAAAATGCAAAGCAAAAACTTTGAGTCTATCTGAGTTTATTTCTAACAATATTTGACCTCACATCTGCACTGCGCCTCATACTATAGTGCTGCTTTGTACAATCGGAGGTGGACCCAAGTGTATTGTTAAGAAATGAACTCATTAAAAAAACACCACAAATAAAGAAAAAAATTAAATAAAGTAAAAAAGAAACAAAATTTGGGCCAACAGTGGGGCTAGAAATCACAACCTCCAACGCAGCTTTTTGTCCCTTGTCCATTTTAGTTTAAAAAATTTATCACCAAAATCGAAATTGCTTGCATGACTTTCAAGAATTGACAACTCGACACATAAAGAACTCTTTATTATATTTTATTCAATTCTAAAAATCGCTTTCAAACTAAAAGCTACAACCGGATAGGAATTGGGTCGTTCTTGGTTAGGAAGCGGTTTGGAGAACAGTGAAAATATTAGAAATATAAAAACAGAGCGTACTAAATGATTTTCTAGATTGTGTATAACTCTTTCCTGCCTGTTTTATGACTCAATCGCACAAAGTTAACCAGATAACATGATGTAAGCAACAGAGGGTCAAACTTTCGGATGTCTACCATTTTCACTGAACCAAACCGAAATTTAAGATTCGGAACAGGTTCGGTTCAAGGTTCAGTTCACATGTAAATAAAAATCAGAATTCTTAGTTCGATCTGGTTATATTACAATTCGATTGCTACAATTTTCAAATCATATTTAGGCTATGCAAATAAGTTTTTAGTTAAATGTAAAGTCATTTATATTGAAATCTAGTATGTAAACTTGCATATATTCATATTAACTTATACTTTGCACTTTATTTTTAGTAGTGTAGCTTTTCCACTGCGTTTTAGGCATTAACAGTGGGCCACAGTGATACCTGACCCCAAAGATATGACAAAAGTTGTGTTCCTTGAGGACAAGTCGCAAATTTATACACAAAATCCCATTCATGCTTGAATTATTTGCCACATATTTTCTCACTTATCAGAAAAAAACACAAAAACTACATCTTTCATATAAAATATAACACATTTTCTTACCACCGAACAATAACTTTAAAACAAAAGTCAAGATAAATACGTTCATGGCTGAATTCTCTGTACCTAAACCAACATTTTTCATTTCCACTGAGTTTGTTTTTCATTTTCCATTTCATTTCTGACCGCAAAAGTCTTCAATAAATGCCCGGAGTAAGAAATCCCACTGCTAGAAAAATGACCCACATACTTACAGTACAAATGTGTGCTCAGATTTGGCCCACTCTCGGCCCCCGGCCGCACCCCCCTCGTATGCAGTATATTCATACGCATCTCTAACCAAACCTAAGCCACATTTGTTTCATTTCAATTCCATTCGTAGCCACCAAATAGCCCACAGGCAACGACACGCTGATTAAATCAAATAACTTATGGCTTAGCCTCTTAAAGCCCAAAAACGAGACCGAACTGGAGTCGTCCGACTGGCTGGTTGAGCTGGTCAGTCCGGCAACGGAAATCAGCGCTGCCCAATCTGTGTGGTGGTGTGTACTTCATTGTGTATGAAATTTGCTCAAATGCAAGCCAAGCAGAAGGAAATTGCACACACACACACACACACAGACGCAGACGCTCCTCCATATGCCTTCATCTTCTTTTTTTTTCTGCTTGACTGCTGATGGCGCAAAGCTTGAACTGTTGTGGTTGTTGTTCCTGCTGCTGCTGCTGCTGATGCCATTTGGTTTAGCCATACACTTGAAAACGTTTACTACTAGCCCAGTGCGTGCGTGTGTGTGTGTGTTACGTCTTTTGTTTCAATTGCTTTGGTTGCGGCCAGAGCAGATTTCAGCTGCTCCAACTACCACTTTCTTTTATCTAAGCGAACTCATCTTCCTTACGCATGGCTTCTGCTTTATTACAATTGATTTTGACGCCGTTCGTTATGTGATCTGTCGGTATCTCTTTATTTTGCTCCAACATTCACTACAAATCCCCAAAAGTGTGCAATACATGTAACAGCTGAAGAAGGTTCGGTTGGAAGGCTGTGTAAGGTTCGGTTCGATTTGAGCTAGTTTCTGGTGCGGGTTCAGGTTGCGGCCTGCCATTAAAGCATTTTACATTTCCAATATCTTAAATCAATTTCAATTTTCTTCTTTCCATTTGCAGATACGTGCACGGCATTGGCTCGGAAACTCGCAACTCTCTCTTCCATTTGCATAATGGTCGTGACATGGTTCTGGTCACCACCTGTCGGCATGGCAAGAGTTGGCGTGAGCTGCAGGACAATCGCTGTGATGAGGATAACCGCGAGTATGATAGGTAAGTCTCAATCCAATTCCAATGCCATTCACATTTAACTTGTTTCTGTGTCTGCGACTGATGATGATGATGATGATGATGATGACAGAGGCCGAAAAATTGTTTCGAGCTGTCATTAGGTCTGCAAAGTAATTTGTTTAGTCCCCCCAGTCATGTGCTAATAGCTGGCCACACTGGGCCACGCCCCTTTCCTTCCGCCATTAACCGCAGCCCCTGTCGCTCTCCACTCCCGTTCACTTGCCTCTGTCCTCCTCCCCTTGCTTTCTCTTTCTGTCTGGTGATTAATGTGCGAAAATCCAACTTGACAAGCTCATTTAAATGGCACGACACTTTGGGCCAAAAGCATTTACAATGCCAATGGTTTCGTTTTAAGCATCACTAAACTTTCATACCAGGGATGCGCCACACAAACAAAATAAGCAATCACGATTTGACTTTTCAATCAACGTTGAAATTATCATTATTATATGTTTTGTATCCGACAAAGTTAGTGTTAAGGTGTGTGAAGTGCTGCCCATAAGTGTTGAGACCGATGCTGCCCATCATAACTGTTTATTTACCTCATAACTCGACTTTGGTTCATCCGATCTCTGTTCTCATTGATAACAAATGCTGATTACTAAATAATAAATACTGAATTTCGAAAGGGGGCGTGGCAAATATTAAAAATATACAAGATCTGCCTGCCAATATAAGAATCATTCGTCCCATACATTTTGAACCTCCATCTCTTGACATTTCTGAGATCTCTGCGTTCTTGCGTCAAGCCACTGAATCTCGAATTCCATTACTGTACTGTACCATAGATGAGGACAAAATGTATTGATGCGTCCTGAAAAATACGTCTGTCGGCGTTCTAGGCCAACTGGGATTGAGTTAAAACCGTTTTGTAAAATACATTTCAAGTTTGATTCATTCTTGGGACTACTTAAATGGAGTACGAAACATTCTAGAATCGAACAAGAAAGAAAGTCGGTCAAGCCCGACTATAACATACTCTGTACCAAGAAAATTTGTCTTTTGGTCATAACTCGAAAACCGTTCATCCGATCTTCTTCATTTCTTTGGCGGATCGATAAGTTATCCTAATAACTAAATATGTCCAGAAGGAACAAGCCATCTATCTTCAAAACTGTGGGAGATATGACGATTTTTCTAAATTGCGGGGGCGGGAGGGGGCGTGGCCAAAATTGAAAATAAACTTGATCTGCCTGCAGACATAAGAAGCATATGTCCCATACATGTCAAACCTCTATCTCTTACCATCTCTGAGATCTGTGCGTTCATACGGACAGACAGACGGACAGACGGACGGACGGACAGACGGACAGACGGACAGACGGACATGGCTATATCGACTCGGCTGTTGATGCTGATCAAGAATATATATACTTTATGGGGTCGGAGATGCTTACTTCTGGATGTTACATACTTTTGCACAAACTTATAATACTCTATGTACCTTCGGTACAGAGTATAAAAATAAGTTTTTATATAATTGATGAAATGATTCGCTTTCGGATTAAATTGTGTTTGTTTTTTTTATTGTGGTTCATTTATGGACCTTGAAAATGTTCAGCCTTCGTGGTATTCGAATTTTGTATGGAAATCTCCGAAAAGTTACCGATCGGTACAACGTTGCATTACCAGTCATTAGTGATGCATTACCAGTCGCTAACGACGGACTAGCGCTCTGTGATGCATCAGGTCGTTAGGCCTGATAGTGTCTTGACACCAGAAAAACTCCCACAAACTTAAGATATCGATCTCAAAGTATAACTCACAGTTATCTCTATGAAATTTTGGTCAAGAGCGGATAATAAATAGTGGAGTTATAAGATTATTACCTTCTGTCATATGCCTTACGGCTTGATGCAACACTGAGCGTTGTTAACGACAGGTTATGCTTTTATAATAGCCTCGGGTTTTTAAGATTCTTGACTCCAAAGCTCTTGCAATGGGCGTTTTCAGCAGATAAATCCGATTTACGATTACTGATTTACCTGCTGAATACAATGATTGCCGATTTCGATTGGTATGACAATCATGTTTGCTGAGATAGAATCATACATAATCTATGATTGGTGAGGCCGTTTATTGATTGCTCGTCCAACTGTTCACCCCAAAACTGAAAACAGACTGACAAACTGACAGCGGCAAAAGCCCTCAAAAATTGTGCATTAAGGGGGTCTTCTCATTCAAAACCCGTTTTTTTGACCCTTTTTAAAAAAATTCTTATTTGAAAACGCAAAGAATAATTGAAAACTTTTTTTATTTATTGTATTACAAAAGTTACAAAGTAAATAAAAAAAAATTTTTCGCCTCGATACGTGGGCTGTTCAAAAAGTAATGAGACTTCAAAGTTGGTGGTGAAAAAAAAAAGGTGTCGTCACGGCGGCCACGATTCCGGGTCTCCGGAGCGTCTGAAACGAAAAAAAAAAACCTGGTTATAATCAGTATAGATGTAATTCTCGGGTGAACCTCAAGCTTAATTTTGTGATTTTTTTTGACAAAATGGCGGCCATTCAAAAAAAATTTCAATTTCGGGCTTTTTTTTGTAGTTTAGTGTAAAAAAAAATAGTAAAAAATTTTTTAAAATTATGGTCGAGGTTCACCCGAAAATGGTGACAATTCTGCGTCGATTCCACTTGGTTTCATGAAAATCGGTTCAGTTGAACTGGAGATATCATGGCCGCCAGTTCGAAAAACGTGGTTTCGAGATATACGAGTTTAAAGTTTGAAGTTGTTTTTTTGCATCAAAAACAAATTGAAATGAAAAATTTTAGTATGCAGTTTTAGAAATTCGACAATTCTCCGTCGAAAAGTGACTTCGAAGTTCAAAAACGTGGTTTTGAAGACACTCAAAGAAAATTTTAGGCAATAAAACATTTTTTTTTTGTGAAATACTTACATATATCAGACTGCAATGCCAGCAAACGCGAATCTGAAAAGAACGCTTTGAACGAAATTCGGTAGTTGCTTCAATCCGTTGCATTCAAAAAGTAGCCAAACTAAGCAAATCGCATTTTGACGAAGACCTTGCTTCACAAAAAAGGCTGTATCTTCTAAAGTATTTCGAATTTCTAAAAATCCTTTTAGGGGCATATTCACAACTACCCAAGCTATAAATAAATGCAAAAAAAATGATGAGAAAATAAATGAGTTGACGAAATGTACTAAAGCCAGAAAATAGTCAGTCACATTCAGCAGAGATCATCAGCAATCGCAAATCGTAAATCGGATTTATCTGCTGAAAACGCCCAATGATTCAATGAAATATTTGTTTTACAATAACTACAAAGTTGAATTTTTAGTAAATGCTAAATTATATTTTGAATAGTCAATACATTAATGCGTTCCACCACCCGTTTTCGGCCCATAAACAAACCGATTCCCATACGATTTGAGTAGTAAATAGATTTTTAGAACACATAGTATTAAATGAACTACTACATTCAGATAAAAAATAGAGAATTTCATACTGAATCAAGAATTATCGAGATCTATAGTTCGATAAGAGTTAAAATTCTCGTTCCAAGAGCGAAATTCTTGATCCAAGTAATTTTTGATCCCGTTTATCTTGATCCAAGAGCTTTAATACTTGATCTAAGTACGAAACATTCTTAAATCAAACAGAATAGTTCTGGAATCAAGTGCTCATTGCTCATTCTTGAATCAAGAGCATTATTTCTTGGAAAACTAATTGTTAAACCATGTTGCAAGTTTTAGCCGGCTCGAAGAATACATAACACCTCAAAGCAGTATCAGTCTTAGCCTGTCAAATGGCAATCGTACAGCCATGCCAGCATGCCATAACTGGTTAGGAACTCCAAGGCAACATGAGAGCAAAAATCGACTGCGCTCACCGCTCGATAGCTTCCCCACAAACCCCTTTTTCATAACCAAACAAAACTGAGAGAGTGACTTCAGCGCTGTGTTCGCTCAAATGTACTTGCTCTCCTCTCTGTCTTTACCCCAGTCCCCTTGCCTAAATACACTATACTGAGAACGAACTTAGCTCGATTTCAAGAGCAAAATTCTTGAAAAATCAAGAACGAATAAATTTTTTAAGTTAAGCCTAGAATAAACCCTTTTATTTCGATTTTCTTAATTTTGTTTACTTAAATTTAAATCAGTAATTTGCTAAGTGTCTTAAGTTCAAAGTTGTTAAGATTCCACAATAAGACGATGGGTTTCAATAGCTTTTGGTTCTCTCATCAGAAGACTTCGCTATCTAGGTGTAATCGTTGCTATAGTATTCAAAATGACAACTTCAAGCCCACAACTGAAATAGCAAAGTTATTGCAAAGGTCGTGAGACTAACTACGAATGTTTTCTTTTAAAGTTCACCCTAAAGAATGAAATTAGGGTTTGTTTAAGCTATATAAAATCAAATTGAGAAGTGAGCACCCATTCCATTGCCACATGCCATAACATTTATGACGAAACAAGGTAGTAAAAGCGCAAGGCTAGCAACATGTCAGAACTTGCGTTAGTTTCGTCTCAAACGCATTTCCCGAGACAGTTTTATTTTCTTTCTTACTTTATGAAGCTATAAAACTATTCAATAAATCTTTACTTCACTTCGCAAGTCGTTAAATCAGAGTACGCTCAGTTGGCAGTCCATCCCTAACTCAGATTCTCCAGCCTTCCACTCCACTCCGCTCCACTCGCAGCGTGCACATCTTTCGGCTGCCGCTGCTCCAGCTGACTTGAATTGAGTTTGCTGATTTCCTGCTGATTAGAGATGTCTCCAAAAATTCATTGGCTTTCATTTTTTGGGAGTCAATTTATTGTTCTTCCCGGGGCCAAAAGTTCACCAAAAAATGTCAACGCAACGTTTACCTTTCACCTTTAATTGAATGTAATTTTTCATATTTTCACTGAAGAGTTCAGATTTGCTTCTGCTCTCTCCTCCCTCTCCGCTGGCTGCTGCTGGTGTGCCTGTAATTTGACATGACTTATGCGACAAATCTGCTTTGGCGTCAAGCGTCAGCGATTTATGAACCCATTCCATGGCCAGCCACGCCCCCATTCGGAGTCACTTCCTGACTGCCGCCCATCATTCCGTTGACTGTTCTACATAATCAAGCAAATTGCTTTCCTACTCACATCATTTTTTATCAACGTTTGAAACTTCGTTAATGCACCTGTCAGATATGGCGTATACTTAGGTATATATGTATACACTCATGTGTATATGTCGAGGAAATTGCATAATACCTTGGGTGCGCGCAAAGATTTTCAGTTCTTTTTTTTATGTTTTGCATATTTTACAATATCTACTACGTCAAGCTCATGAATGCGGATCTGGATGGAGCTGGGGAAATAGCTGGGGCGAGTTGAGCTTCTGTTTTTTAGATGAGTTTGGCTGTGCATTAATATGCAAAACGTTGAATAGTTGTTGCTTTTGTTGCTGTTATTGTTATTACAGTTGCCAGTGATGAGGGTCCGGATGAGCCCAAAAAAGTCCGTAAAAATGAAACCAAAAGCCATTTGATTTTGACAATGACATAGAAATGTGCAAAAGTTTCTACAGGTGAGTTCTTCGGGTGGTGGGTGTGGGGGGTGCTGGTCAAAATGAAGCCAAAGTAGCATAAAATTCAGACAATGAAAGTACGTGGCTGCTCCCCAGGGGGTGGTTAAATTTAAAGACATATTTCTGTGGGGTAAGATTGCAAAGGAGAGCTGCTTACATTTTTGCATCAAAATCACACCACGAGCTAATTGGGATGGTTGGAGAAAAAAAGTTGTGCTTGATCGGGCTAGCAGTTGGATTTCTTTAGATCTCTAGCAGAACCCCAACTAGTTTTATAACTTTGTTAACTCCAAACTCAAATCTTCTCACTTTCCCCCATCTTGTTCGCTTGACCATCACCAATTTATGTGTTGACTTGGGCCGTTTTCCAATTTATTTGCCGCCTATCTGCAACGACGCTACTCGATATCAGCGTCTCCTTTCGGTACTTTAAGTCACTTGCCCTATACATTGATCCTCCGATTTTGAATTAAGAGGGTCTGCTTTCTGGTATTCGTTTAAATAAATCCTCATTTAGCCCCGGACCAGATAACATACCAAGTTGTGGACTGAAAACTTGTGCCAGCTTAAAATTGTTTAACTTATCTTTTAAGCTCTTAAGTGTATCTCAAATCTATCTGACATGTCTAAACTTTTGGAAATGCTCTTAATCACACAGTAAAAAAAGGATCACAGATCATTTAGAAGGGATATTTCTTAAACATTGACTCTAGTAGAGCTCTGTTATGTCTAATAAATCTTGGTATCCCCCTGTCTATTTCTAGAAATTTCTCTCCAATCTATCTTTGAGCACAGCTTTACCGAAGTAATTATGCTCATTATGAATGTTTACGTAACTTAGGTCCCAATTGTAATTCGTACCATCATGTGTTCTCGATTTGTTCTTGATGCTGATCAAGAATATATATACTTTACGGGGTCGGAGATGCTTCCCTCTGGATGTTACATACTTTTGCAGAAACTTATAATACTCTATGTACCTGCGGTACAGAGTATAATAAATTGGCGATATGTTTTATCTCATTTTTTCCGTCCATTCGGTAAATTTCTTATTGGTCTCGCTATTTTATCATCCCATCTAAGAATTGCCGATACATCGCTTAACACTCCCTAAGAAGACCCGAATGCGATTCTTCTTGAAGTGGGTTGAACGACTTTTTACAATATTACCAAAGGAAAATACTCTGGCAACACTTATTTACCTAATGAGCAAAATCGTACTGTTAAATAACAGAATTCGAAACACCTTTCATTCGTATGGCTTATCTTCATTCTTATTGCTTTCCTATCACTCAGAAGAGACTTTTTCCTAAATCCCAGGAGTATCGCTCTCTTATCTCCCAGAGGTCGCTAAGTTATCGGATAGTGTCACATTTCTTCCCGTAGGGAGATGAGAATGCGATAATAATGCGATATCGCTTGAGTAAGGCGATACCTACTGGCGAATCGCATTCTTATCTTCCGCGATAAAAAATGTTTACTGGTTTGCTAACATAAAAGTGATAAGCTTACATTTATGTTAATGCTTTGTTTATTATACCCGTTACTGGTAGAGTAAAAAGGGAACTAAAGCTGTGCAAATGTATGTAACAGGCAGAAGGAAGCATCTCCGATATCGTAAAGTATATATATTCTTGATCAGCATCAATAGTCCAGTCGATATATCGCCATGTCCGTCTGTCTGTATGAACACCTAGATCTCAGAGACTCGAAGAACTAGAGCCACCAAATTTGAAAATGTAGACTAGTATTGTCCGCACGCAGATCAAGTTTGTTTCAAATTTTGCCGGCCCTGAAATAAAAAATATCTCTACATTTATATTTAAGATATCGAGCTCAGATTTTGCAGTGTAGTGTATGTGGCCAATATGTACAATCTCACAAATTTTCATAAAGGTCGGATAATAAATGGCAGAGTTAAAAAAACGTAGCATACTTATCTGAGCCGAATGAGGTTATTAAACACTAATTGCCCTGGGTAAAGGGTATTTCGAAGTCGGGCAGTGCCGACTTTAAATTAAGCTCTCGTTTTGTGTCAAGTTTGGAAAATTTAAAGATAAATTCACTCTGGAATTTGACAACGTACTCGAAGCATCCAGGTTTATTCAAATTGAGTTTGATTTAAGACAAAAATCGAATTCCAATGTCCAGCATTTCGAAGGGTCCACCTAAACCTAGACCAGATTTTGTTGTTGCGTGTGCTGTAGACAGCCACAAGCACACACTCACACAGCATTAGTCTTTCCGTGCACCCGTCCGTCCGTCCGTCCGTTTGTCCGTATGAACACGTTTATCTCAGAGACTATATGGCAAAGCGCCACAATTTTGTGCAAGCCGGTACGTGTATACCAAACGCAGATCAAGTTTGTTTCAGATTTGGAAGATCGGTTGAAAATTGAGTTATAATCAATTCTTGACCTTGAGACGCCTATTAACTATATTCAAATGAGTTTGTTTTAACTACATAACTACGGTAAGAGCTAAAGATGTCAAACTTTTACACCGGCTTTCAAACGCTGTGAAAATTCCACACGAAAGGTGAGGAAATTGCGGTAAAAGTTTCAGTGCGGGGAAATCCGTTCGCCGCCAAACAGGGTTAATAGGCAAACTATGCGAAACAAAGAATTTTCATATAAAATAAAGCATTTATATAGTGGAGTGTTTTAAGATCAGCTGACATGCAATTTAATGCATTTTCCAAGTTCAACTAATTTAAACATATGAAATGCCACCGAGCAATCCCATCGCCAAGTAGCTCATTACAAGTGCCCTCCAACTCTTCGCACTCGCATAGGGCCAGCATTTTATGCATTTTTCATAATGTAATTTCCCAAGTCATAAATTTTGTGCCAGCATCATCATTATCAAACAACAAGCACAGCACCAGCTCGGTGGAAAACTTTAGTCTAGAACAAGGTGCAGCTGCCGTTGCACCAGCCCTCCCTTACACTCCCGCCCTCCCGTTTTCCACGTTAATCTCAGATTTCCACATAAATCACTTTAAAAGGCGACACACTTGCCATCTTCCGAACCCAAAAGGAACCAGTAGCTGGTAGCGCAACCAAGGTAACCCAAAGGCAGGCAGCCATGGCAATTTCTTTGAGTACTTTCCTTTTGCTTTTCCTTTTATTACCCGTGTCTCTGAATGCGAGTGCGCGTGTGTGTGCGTTTGTGTGCCTGGCTCAAAAACGTGCCAAGTAATTGCTGGCCATTGCATTAATGTCCAAAAGGACTTGCCCTAAAACAGGCAAAACAATAATAGGAATAATATCCTTTGGCGCACATACACCACTCCCTAAGCTTAGTACTCGTAAGTGAAATTCAGTAACATGGCCAGAAACTCGCTGCCAAATCGAGATTTTCTCATGATTCATAAGAATTTGAAAATTAGCACAAGGCACGAAAATGCGCATTAAGTCCGATTTATGTGTACCCTTGCAGAGGTTTTGTAGAATGCAGTAAATAAAGGGTGACCCAACAAGAAAAGAAAGAAAGAAAAATTTATCTCAGGGAAAAGACGCATAGTTAAAGCTAAAACAATCATAATTTTATATTACGATATCGCTTTTTTATTAAAATTCATTAAAAAGCACTTTCAGCAGCTTTAGTTTCCCCTTTCATATTCCCAATGCAGGGAATTCCAGCTTGAGAATTACAAGCGGTCGTTTGTTTGCAAAATGCCTGAAATATATTGTTGTATACTTTTAGGCAATACAATATTAGTAACCAGCGTACGCAATGGCACAACTGGTTGAGACGTCATTCCAATCGTGTTCAAGTCCAAAGTCTCCGAGATCGAGTTCCCTCGAAGTAATATATAAGGTTGTCAAAAAAGTC
>JAWNNO010006399.1:0-27936 GCA_035044985.1 Lordiphosa fenestrarum | reverse complement strand
TAAAATTTTTGCTCACTACAACTGTTTTTTCGAGTGAGTTTGTGCCGATTTGTGGTTAAAGCTCACTTCGAAGCCAGACAGTTATGTGCGGCTGATGCCAAGAAGCGAGTCAGCTGCTCAAAATTAACTCTCGGAGCAATGGGAGTAAGGGCATGCCCACCGCTGATATAAAGGGTGCTTTTTTTTTAATAGTTTGTTTCATAAAATTTACATCAATACATCAATGCCTGCCTGATATTTACTTTTTGAGCCCTGTAACCATTAAAAATGCGTATCCTGAAGCTGTCCAAAATTATGTACCAGAGAGAAAGTAACGTTTCCGAGCCTATAAAGTTTATATATACTTCATCAACATTCAACAGAAGCGATATAGCCATGAACGTCTGTCCTTATGACCTCGTCGATCTCAGAGACTATAAGTGAGAAAGCCACAAGTTTATACCATACCCAGATCAATTTTGTTTCCGATTTGGAAAATTGCCCTGACACATGATCTTGGCGACCAATGAATTGGTCCAAAATGTGAAATTAATTGGTGCTTGGCACCGTTTGGTTGAAACCATTCGTCAGCGAAGTTGAATTCGTCCTTTATGGGCAAAGAATATTCAATCCAAATTTCCAGGTGGTCGAAAAACACAAACCCAATTGTTGAGAACTTCTCCGAATTGTCTTATTTCGATCTTCATTGACTCTAGCAGATAGGGCAGTAGTATTCTGCCTACCCGGAATGATGGCGAAGTGGCAAATTTGATCACAATTGAATAGCCTGTTCGTATGACGACCATAAAATGGAAGTAATTTGTTAAACAAATTTCTTACACAGCACGAATTCGGATCATTTTGTTTGTTAGTCTACTCATGATAAAATGGCAAACCTTACTGAGCATTTTAGGCTTTGCCACATGCTACGAAACAGGCGCGAGGTGTTAATTAATTAACACTAAAAATCATAAAAATACCGCGATTTAACAACTTCACTATATAGTTCATAGAAAATGTTTAAAGTTTCTTTCAAAATTTCATAAAGTAAGGCTTGATTCATGATTCAATGTAACTAGTGCAGGCAGCTATAGCCACCTCTCAGACTGCAGGGATATAGGTTCTTATTGACATTGCCTTATTCCTCGTGTTGTAAGTTATGCTCGAACCTAACCCGAGTTGTTCTAAAATCTAGAACTTTGGTTCTAGTAGAAAACAAGCTTAGAACGATTTGTACCTAAAGTAAGAGCTTTAAGTTTTTACTTTAAGAATGAACTGATCTAAATTTGTATGTTTTTTGATACTTCCATTTGTGTGCTCGGAGTATATACAGTTTGTGTATATACAGTTTGTGTAAAAGTATATACTATATATTCTTGATCCGTAGCAACAGCCGAGTCAATATAGTCGTTTGTGTCTGTCTGTCTGTGAGATAGAGATCCGATATGCTTCTTATAATTGCAGCCAGATCAAGTTAATTTTCAATTCCCCTTCCCGCCTCCGCTATTTGAAAAAAACTTCATATCTCTTACACTTTTATAGATAGCAGATTCGTACCTTTCAGACATATTTAGTAATGAGTATTATTTATCTTACCACCAAAAGAATTCTGAAGATCGGTTAAAGGATAGTCGAGTTATAGGGAAAACAAACATTTATGTTGGGCAGCACCGGTTGAAACACCTGCGATGGGCAGCACTTTGCACACCCTAACACTTTGTGTAATAAATAAATGTTATAGTCGGGTTTGACCGACTTTCTTGCTTGTGGCCTTAAGGAACGACTCGTTAACACAAATATCTAGAACGAAACAGTTCAAATTTAACTTTTCAAGTATCAATCTGATACTTTTTATACTCTGTACCGTAGGTACATAGAGTATTATAAGTTTGTGCAAAAGTATGTAACATCCAGAAGGAAGCATCTCCGACCCCATAAAGTATATATATTCTTGATCAGCATCAACAGCCGAGTCGATATAGCCATGTCCGTCTGTCCGTCTGTCCGTATGAACGCACAGATCTCAGAGATGGTAAGAGATAGAGATTTGACGTGTATGGGACATATGCTTCTTATGTCTGCAGGCAGATCAAGTTTATTTTCAATTTTGGCCACGCCCCCTCCCGCCCCCGCAATTTAGAAAAAACGTCATATCTCCCACAGTTTTGAAGATAGATGGCTTGTTCCTTCTGGACATATTTAGTTATTAGAATAACTTATCGATCCGCCAAAGGAATGAAGAAGATCGGATGAACGGTTTTCGAGTTATGATTAAAAGACAAAATTTCTTGGTACAGAGTATGTTATAGTCGGGCTTGACCGACTTTCTTTCTTGTTTCGAGTGAACAGATGCCAGTGAGTCTTTTGCGTTTCTTAAACTTCACACAAAAGTCTCAAGTGGCAAGTGATTGTCAGGGTATTGCAACTTCCACACTGCCCAAGGCAGCCTTTCTGTTTCTGTTATTTCGAAACATGTCAATTACACGTTTGCTGGCCTTATCAAGTGCATTTGTCTTGGCATCCATTGAATTTTGTACAAATTCAGTTTAGTGTCTCCTCAAAAAAAATACGACTTAATTAATGGCAAGCATTCTGCATAAATCCCATTCATTAATATAAACAAAATCGGCAACTGTTGCCGATGGCTGCCCAATGTTTTTCCATTAATCAATGCGTCGGTGAACATAAATTTACCGTTTTTTATCCAGAAAATTAATGGCTCTTGCCAATTGTAGCTACAAATAATTGTCGTTTAACTTTTAACGGATGGCAACTTGTTATTAGCCGAAAAACAAAACCAAACAGAAAGAACACAGTTCCGCCGACAAAAAGCTGCCATTGAGAAATAAAATAAATAACAAAATAAATACAAAGTTTAAACAAAAACGTAGACGGAGATCAAAAGGGCCGACTTTGGCGACTAAAAAGCAATTAATAATACAATACACGGTGAAAAACCAGAAGCAGCCTCTGAACATTATTTATGACAAGCCGCAAAGCAAACCAAAAATCCCTCCTTGGGGGAGGGAGAGGGGAGGGTTACGTGGAAAATGCAATATGGCCACCGTCATCAGCGGGCAGGAGCAACATGTATCTATGAGATACATATCCCTGAGTAGGTTATAACTACATCCTAACATGGCTGCTGCGGCTGCTGCCGCTGCTGGCTGCTCATTTTGGGTTGCGCGCGCTGCCATTTAACTTTTCAACTGCGTTGTGTGTGTGTGTGACATGTTTAATGGCAGAGTCCACCCCTCCCGGCCCTCCACTACTTACTCCCAGCCCCTACGAGCCTGCGCGTTGCCTGCTGCCTGTCACTTTCGTTTAACTTTTCACAGAAAACAAAAACTAGAAGCAGGGGACAGGGCAGGAACAGGGCACAGGGCACGGGGATCTCTGCATTCACATTCGGGGTGTTTTTAGCAATTTGTTTTCCCAACGCCCGTTATGACATAGACACAAGGCCAGACAACATTTGACTTGACTAGAAGAGCCCAGGCACTGAAAGGACCACAGTCGGGGCTCCGCTTGTGCCTGCGGTTGTTGTTGCTGCTGCTGCTGTTGTTGCTGCTGTTGTTGTCATGTCTATGCCCACTTTAGAAAATATGTCAGTTGTCAGCCAGACAGACGGACGGAGGGAGACACATTGGAAGTGGCTTTTTTGGCGAGCATGTCATTTGAATGTAATTTACTCGTGAGTTTTATGTGGTTTTTGAAGTGTGTGAGCTGCATAAATCTGTTCAGCAATTTTAAAACATGGCAAAGGAGTTCGATTTATTTTGGAAATTTTTGAATGGCTTAACTGGGGCAATGTTTAAAGGACTTTAATGGAAAATATACATATATAAAAATGATATTAAATAAAGTTCTTACTGTAAGAACCAACAAAAAGCATGTAAAATAGCCTGTTTTTGCCTGTGGTGGTGTTTGTGCTTTACAAAAACTATTGTGCTGCTTGGGCTTAGACTGTGGGTATCTTAAGTTATTATTCTTAGTTCATTCTCCGATTATATCAGATGTTTGCCTTTTGACTATAACAAACGGAAACACTATCTAAAGCTAACATTCCTTATTCTTCGTATACTGTAGTGCCCGTCTTTCAAAGTGAAATCATCATGAATTATTCAAATGATCTCCAAAAACTAAATTTTGAAACGGTCGAAAAGCTTATTGGTTTGAAATGGTCTTTTTTTGGCAAAATATTAAACTAGCTAGACCAAATGGAGTTAGTTCAAGCAACAAATTTTTGGGGCTTAATACCTTTAAACACCAGCACTAACTAGTAGACGCAATTGTTTTGGTACACGTTTTACACATACTCGCTCCCGAGAACCATTTAACGCAACAGATTTTGGACTCAGGGATTGGGGGTTACTAGAAAATCAAGTTTTCGTAAGTGGCCTACATAAAGGAGGCTATGAAAAAGGTGAAATCTGTGGAACTTTGTGTAGCTTACCGTGAAGTTGTTTGAGAATACTGCTGCAATAAAAAACCGCTCGAAATCTGGCCTTCCGCTCACTGTGCAAACGCCACAAGCCATTAAAGCTTTGAAAAAGAGAATTCGTCGAAATCCACTGCGCAATCAGAAAATCATGTCTCCGAAGATGAATATCAGCAAGGTCATTATGTTCTAACCTTACTTGGGATTCAGTGCATACAAGAGACATTGCTCACAACAGCATTGAAACAAAGACGCAAGACAAAATCGAAAGCATTGCGTTGCCAGTGCGCCAACAATGCCCACAAAAAGTTAGTTTTCAGCATAGGGGAATCGTTTAACAAACAGAACGATAGAGTGTAGGCTGGTGTGATTAAAAAAAGTGTCTTAACTCATTCCGAGAGTTGAGAGAGGTCTTCTTATGTGATGGTTTGATCTAGTGTTGCCTATGATGGGGTCATCAAGCTCTATTTTTATATTCTGTACCGAAGGTACATACATAGAGTATTATAAGTTTGTGCAAAAGTATGTAACATCCAGAAGTAAGCATCTCCGACCCCATAAAGTATATATATTCTTGATCAGCATCAACAGCCGAGTCGATATAGCCATGTCCGTCTGTCCGTCTGTCCGTCCGTCCGTCTGTCCGTCTGTCTGTCCGTATGAACGCACAGATCTCAGAGATGGTAAGAGATAGAGGATTAACGTGTATGGGACATATGCTTCTTATGTCTGCAGGCAGTTCAAGTTTATTTTCAATTTTGGCCACGCCCCCTCCCGCCCCCGCAATTTAGAAAAAACGTCATATCTCCCACAGTTTTGAAGATAGATGGCTTGTTCCTTCTGGACATATTTAATTATTAAGATAACTTATCGATCCGCCAAAGAAATGAAGAAGATCGGATGAACGGTTTTCGAGTTATGATCAAAAGACAAATTTTCTTGGTACAGATTATGTTATAGTCGGGCTTGACCGACTTTCTTTCTTGTTAAGGCATCAAAACTTCGTTGAAAGTGTGCCAATCCGACATTTTGGAAAAGTTTGTGAAGCCTCTCAACACGACATTATTGGCAAGAAAGCCGTGGACCTTTCAACAAGACTTCGCTTTAGTTCACAAGGCAAAAATGAGTCAAACCCAACTCTATGTTACTGTATTCTGTAAGGTATAAGTATAAGCATAAGGTTTGCTATGTAGTTCCTCACTACTGGTATACACCACTCCCTCTCATCCTCTACTGTCCAGTCTAAGCAGTTTTACTTGGTGTGGTGGCACATTTTCCCCCCAAAACCTTTTGAAACGCTTCACTCAAATTCATCTCAAACCCAAAACATGCCTCTCCCCACACATTTGTGTTAAGAATATCAGTAAATTTCACTAGAAAATAAAACAATTCAATTAAAATGCTCAACAACTGGCATTGGCGTTTCACTTTTTAGTGTTGTCGATGAGGGTTTGGCAAATGGCAGTAGCCAAGTGATCAATTCGGTGAGATAGGCAACCTCATTGGGTAGATAAATTTGATAGAACTCTGCGGGTTTCCAAGTGCGAGTTTGATCATATCTTCAACACACACACAAAAAACGGATGTGCTGTTGTTGTTCTGGTATATATATTTTTTTTGCTAGTTTATTTAGCTAGTATTATATAAGCATTCCCCCCCTGGCTCCGTCTCCCCGTTGTCTGTTGTCTACCCTATCATAAAAATTCCACATTTTAAAACTTGCACCTTGCAACTTTTGCTCGAAATGCCATAAATAACCCGGCTGGGCGCAATATAAAACCAGTATAAAAACCAAAAAAAAAAGAAAAGAAAACAAAAGGGCGAAAGATACTCGTAGAATCATAAAACCAAGAAAGACGCTCAAGAGTATGCAATAAAATTTACAAGCTGCCATTTAATGCTCCAATCGAGTGTTGGAAAAGTGAGAGGAGGGGGTAGGACGGCGCAGGAAAACTAAACTAGGTGTACCTGTGTGTCTGTGTGTGAGCTGAGTGGAAACAACAAAGACTCCACAGTAGCCCAAAAAGAAACTATATCATCTTCCGAAGATCGATGACAATTTTCACGTCATTGCGCAAATTGAGCGATCATCATGGTCCGGGGTTAGACTTTGAATCGATCGATTGATGACAAAAGCCCTTGGCAGGCCTCCGTCTCTGAATTGGTTGTGACTTGTCATCTGTTTGCCTTGGAACACACTCAGCCACACAAATGAAAATAGCGTGAGAATGTTGCGCTCCCAAAAAAAAAAAAACCATGACAAAGCCGCTTGAAAGAAAAGACAACCGAAAATAAACAATATATATATACATATATCGGCTAGGCTAAGTTGGAGGCAGTTATAAAAACAAACTTGACCACTTGTCACTCGAAGGCATTTTGGCAAATGTTTGCTTAAGGTCGCTTTAAGCGGATTGAAACCGTTTTCGAGAGGGCTGCTGCTGCTGCTGCTGCTGCCACACGGATTCAACAAATCATATTTTCCAAACCGATTCCAAACTGATTCCGTTTATAGACTTTCGACACAGGCGTATCGCTTATTAATTAGGGCTACTTTTTTCGTCGGGCGTGGGCTTTAATTTGGCGTTAAGATTATCGTCGCAGCTGATTGTTATTTAATGACTTTTGGTCGCCTGCTCTCTTATGAATGGCGCCCACGCCGCCTCGCCGCTCTTCTTCTGAATACCCATAATGCCCATAATACAATACTCGCACGCTCCATAAATTGGCTAAATGTTTACAAATATTTCATCGGTTCAACGGTTGAGTTGAATGTGTTGTAGTTGTAGTTGTTGTTGCTGTTGCTGTTGCTGTTGTTGCTGTGCAGTGTTGAGGTTTCTCTGTATATATATAGACACAAATAAATGAATGTTGTCGCGTCCATTGATATGGATATTGATCCAATCAAATTGATGGGCGGCCATAACAGAGCAGCAGACAAAACCGTAACGGAAGGGGGGAAGGCACAACCAGTGCGTATGCAAGGCAACAGTCTTTTTCTATGCAGTTTACAGTGGGCACAGACTAAGACGGATTTTTTCGTGGGCGAAGCCTACTTTATGAAGTTTTTCAACAACCTCTTGCTTGTGTGAAAGAGGTGTTGGGGTGTCAGTTTAACATCTACACCCCTTTTCTACAAAAGAAAGCTTTTTCCAAATCTTCATGAAGCTTTCATCCCCATGTAAATCATGCCTTAGACTGGAACTTTTTGTTTGAAAGACCTGTAGAGGGACAAGCGACACCACTACATCCTTTTTTCGACAAACGAAAGCTTTTTCAAAAACTTCTCCGTGTAAATACCTTCTTTAACTGTAATTGTTTGTTAAAAAGAGCTTTAGAGGCGTAATCGACACCACTACACACTTTTTGTACAAACGAAAGCTTTTTCAAAAACTTATTGAAGCTTGCTTCACCGTGTAAATCCCTTCTCAAACTGTAATTGTTTGTTTAAAAGAGCTTTAGAGGCGTAATCGACACCACTACACACTTTTTGTACAAACGAAAGCTTTTTCAAAAACTTATTGAAGCTTGCTTCACCGTGTAAGTCCCTTCTAAACCCGTAATTGTTTGTTTGAAAGATCTGTAGAGGGGTAAACGACACCACTACACCTCTTTTCTTCAAGCGAAAGCTATTTCAAAATCTTCAAGAAGCTTTTATCCCCTTGTAAATCCCGTCTAAGACTGGAACTTTTTGCTTGAAGTAGCTAAAAAGGGGCAAGCAACGCCACTACACACTTTTTCTACAAACGAAAGCTTTTTCAAAAACTTCTTGAAGTTTGCTTCACCGTGTAAATCCCGTCTAAAACTGTAATTGCTTGTTTAAAAGAGCTTTATAGGGGTAAACGACACCACTACACCTCTTTTCCACAAACGGAAGCCTTTTATAAATACTATTTGAGGTTTGCTTCACCGTGTAAAACCCGTCTTAGACTAGACTTGTCTGAGGGAAAGAGGTGTTGAGGGGTAAGCGACAACGCTACTCCTCTTTGCTACAAACGAAAGCGGTTTTAAACACTTCATGAACATTTGTACCATTTGTGCAATGGCCTAGTGAGCTAACATGTCGCCGTCATTGATTTCGAAAGGTCTGGGGATTTACTTCAGACAAGTGTGACCAATTTTCTTTCTTTTTAAAAGAAACTAAGGTGGATTGTTGCTGTAGTTTTGTTGTACTTCAAGATATATATAAAATTTCAAGAAATATGGACAAGCGGCAAGCAACAGCAGCACATCTCCAATGCTTGTAAATAAGATTAACTCCAGAGCTGATCAATTGAGATCCCTCAGAATGATCTTACATAACCCGAACCTAACTCAACTTGTGTTGTTACCCAGTTGAGCTAGAAATGTTTCCAAAAGCGGAACATTTCAATTCAAATCAAGTTTCAAAACTCTCAAGAAATGGTTCTTGAAATGAAAACATTGCACTGCCAGTGAGAAAAAACCCCCTCATGGCCTGTTTTTGGTAACTACTATGCTCATTTTGAGTCCAATTGTCTCGGTTTTTTCCATGCAGCCTTGATAAAAACTTGCTATGCTGACACTTTGTTGAAATTGTATGTCAAATAACTCACAATTGGTTGATAAGACAGGTTATGCCCATAAGTTTAGTCCCAATTTTGATTCCAGCATAATTTATTCGCTTAAGATTCGAATTAGAAGGTTTTGAGTCAGAACGAAATAGTTAACAACACAATTTTTGATATATATATATATAATTTCAGCTTCTGGGGTCGAACACCAAAATAAATAAAGCGCTCTACGCAACAGAGATGTCTGAAATTCGTCGCAAATGTGAAGCTCCAACCCAAGTACCAGCAAAACAGCGAGTTTACTACAACAATTACCACAAGAATCGTTTATTAGCTTGTTAATGGTAAGTTGACCATTTAATATCTTCTTATTAAAAGTGAATAACCCTAATATAATATATTTATGTAAGGTCTATATCTTAATTTCAAAATAAGGCCGACTTATTGCTTAACTTTGATCAGACAAAGTTAATTTTAGACAAAATTTAAAAAAGGCTTAATTCTGAAGGAGAAGTTACTTGTCTGAAAAAATTAAGACCAAGTCGCCCAATATTGAACAGATATTAAAAGTATCTCTAGAACATAGATCAGATCTTTGAATGTTCGAAACAATAAGAAAATAGTTGGAGTTCCGGACTCGAATCGGCTCAGCTAAAGCCAGGCTTGTATTTCAATTAAAACAGTTCAAAGAAGAACGAGTAATGGTTTTTATAACACTTCAACAAGACATTCATCTAATAGGACATACATTCATAAAAAAGAAACCAAGAAAATTGAATTTTGAGAAGCAAATCCAAGTGGAGTACTGTTTGCAGAGGCATCGAGGCTGATAAACTTGTACCTGTCATTTTGGTGAGCAGACAGCTTACACAAATATTGATTGACCATCAAATTCGGTCGGGTGTGGTGCAGAGGGTAGTGCGTGCAAGTGGACATCTAATAACAAGAAAGAAAGTCGGTCAAGCCCGACTATAACATACTCTGCACCAAGAAACAGTCTTTTGACCATAACTCGAAAACCGTTCATCCGATCTTCTTCATTTCTTTGGCGGATCGATAAGTTATCCTAATAACTAAATATGTCCAGAAGGAACAAGCCATCTATCTTTAAAACTGTGGGAGATATGACGTTTTTTCTAAATTGCGGGGGCGGGAGGGGGCGTGGCCAAAATTGAAAATAAACTTGATCTGCCTGCAGACATAAGAAGCATATGTCCCATACATGTCAAACCTCTATCTCTTACCATCTCTGAGATCTGTGCGTTCATACGGACAGACAGACGGACGGACGGACGGACGGACGGACAGACGGACAGACGGACATGGCTATATCGACTCGGCTGTTGATGCTGATCAAGAATATATATACTTTATGGGGTGGGAGATGCTTCCTTCTGGATGTTACATACTTTTGCACAAACTTATAATACACTATGTACCTACGGTACAGAGTATAAAAACTTACACACCCGTTCAACTTCGCAAGCTATTGGCGCCATCTTAGATGTAATCAGACCTGCAAAAGCTTCTCAAACATTGCCGTTCGCATTCTTACTTAAACTGTAGGTCCCTTGCACAAAAGCCAACAGATTGAGAGTAGCTGGGCTTGCCCTTTGCAAAAACAAAAACCTAAGGCTGATGGCATGATTCCACTTAAACAGCACCCACTGTATATGGTGCTGATGCGACAACAAAAGCAACGGCAGGAACATCACTTCAATGGCTGGTCCCGGAGTGGTATGCATCTTCCAGCAAACTTAATTACCGCTTTATGTCAATGGTCCAACATGTTTTTGCTAAATTTATCAACGTTATTAAATTTTATCACTGGCGACAAAATGTGCATATCCCATTCAATTTTGCACAACATATTCACACATCAGACGCACACACACACACACACACGGGCACATTTACAAAACACACACACACAGACACACGCACATGGAAATAGAGAGTTGCCTGGCAAACATCGAGGTGTCCCCTACAGACCAGGGGGCTTTTCAGCCTAGGCAAATATTATGATGGCCAGACAACTTGTCGGTGGCTCCACAAAGAGCAATAGTAAAAAGACAGAGACAGAGAGATTGAGCCAGAGAGAGAGAGAGAGAGCGAGTGAGAATTCAGGTGGACGTTTGCCTAACATTGGCGTAAAATCGTAAAATATTTTACGGCCCAATGAGACCCTAAGCAACTGCCAACGTTTTTATGAGTAAGAGGTTTTCAATACCCTTGGGTGTGGGTATATGCATTGTACATTTGGTGGAAGTCGATTTGGCAAACTTTTTCAAAACAAAAATTGAAAGTATGGCATAATTTGTGGTGTTGTGGAGTAATGAGTATTGAATACTTGGTAGTGAGTACAGAAAGAAAAAGAGGATATTAAAAAATATGCATTGGATGATTTCCGGTATCCATTAAATATACTTTCAATCATCCAAAGGATATGTTAAATGATCTTATGAAACATATCCAGTCCAAATGAATATATTTTGGATCCATTTTCTCATGTTTCGAGGTTTATTTTACGCATTTGTTCAAAATGAGCCGTGCAAATTCACCAAACCCACATAGAACTTAAAAAACAGGAACCTGAAATAACAGCTCTAAGTATCGAGTACTGAGAAAATGGTTCTGAGTATCGATTACTGAGTATCGAGTATTTAGTTTTGAGTAGTAAATATCTAGGATCGTTTACTGAGTAACAAGTATTGAGTATCAAGTACTTGGAATCGAGTACTGAGTACCTAACGAGTACTGTGTTTCAAGAATTTAGTATATACAAGAAAGAAAGTCGGTCAAGCCCGACTATAACATACTCTGTACCAAGAAAAGTAAAGAGAAGAAAAAAAGAAGAAAAATTTTGATGCTGCAGTAGCAGCGAACAGTCTTTTGACCATAACTCGAAAACTGTTCATCCGATCTTCTCCATTCCTTTGGCGGATCGATAAGTTATCCTAATAACTAAATATGTCCCGAAGGAACAAGCCATCTATCTTCAAAACTGTGGGAGATATGACGTTTTTTCTAAATTGCGGGGGCGGGAGTGGGCGTGGCCAAAATTGAAAATAAACTTGATCTGCCTGCAGACATAAGAAGCATATGTCCCATACATGTCAAGCCTCTATCTCTTACCATCTATGAGATTTGTGCGAAAATCTGTGTGAAATTGACTACTGAGTATCAAGTACCAAATACTGAGTACTGAGCACCGAGATAAATGTATGTAGCATTAAGTATCGAGTACTAAGTATCGAGTACTTAGTCACATACACAGAAAGACGCACAGGTAAATGAAAGTCAGACCACATCTCGTGAGTGTTAGCCACACTCCAAACATGCTCACTCTTTTCCAATATTACATTAAGTTCGAAAATACTTGTTTTAATTACTAAATTCTTATTACAAATACCTTTTCTTTTAATCCCCAAATGCTGAATACGAGACAGTTTTTGGATATAATATTTCTGATCCTATTTGTAGGGCAAAATAAACTTAAGTCAAACCCGACGATTACCTCACAAAAGAAGTACTTGAAGACTTATAAATTCATAAGTCAATTCCAATTCATTCTTGACATTCTTCAATCAAATAAGAATACATAGTTTAGGTTGGGTAGTTCCGGCTGACCCCAGATGGAGTCACACATAGACCTTAGCGTCCTTAATGAGGCCGGGTGATTATTTGGATACGTTTGACTTAGAAATCCAGAAGGATTTTTGAAGTTTTGGCAAATGCCAATAATTGTTTTGGGAGCCTCTTGGGCGCTTCCTCCAAAGAAGAGAACCGTGGGGTGTGCAGAATTTTCAATCTTATATAATATAAGAGGACTTAAAATAGATACAAAATGCTCTGGCTATTTTCAATTTATTCTTGATATTAAAACAAATAAAGCTGAAAAGATCCAAGGGCCATGAATTAACCATAGAATAAGTTGGTTAAACAGTAGAACAGAAATCTCGAATCGCTCTATTAGTTTCTCTATAAGTATAAGAATGTAAAGAACAAAATTGTGACATACTTTTGGGAGTTTCCATTGTAATTTATTGTAAGAATGCAAACTACTTATGACCGAAGTACGAAAAGTACCTGAATCAAGATTGCTTGTGGTCATTTCAATAAAATAAGCAGTCATTTTTAGATATAAAACAAGTTTTCTGACTTCATTTAAGTACATCCAAGAGCAAAACTTAATTGAAATTTGAGTTAAAAAGCAGCACAAATTCTCTAAGTCTAAATTTTGATTGTAAAAGGTTCCATTCAATGGTTTATAATGCAGCTTTTGAGCCAAATCCTTGATTAATCCATACCAGATTTGTTTTATTACAACCTAGAGCGAAAGCAAGGGGCTCAGAACATTTGAATACTTAAAACAAGAAAGAGAAAGTCGGTCAAGCCCGACTATAACATACTCTGTACCAAGAAATTTTGTCTTTTGATCATAACTCGAAAACCGTTCATCCGATCTTCTTCATTCCTTTGGCGGATCGATAAGTTATTCTAATAACTAAATATGTCCAGAAAGAACAAGCCATTTATCTTCAAAATTGTGGGAGATATGACATTTTTTCTAAATTGCGGGGGCGGGAGGGGGCGTGGCCAAAATTGAAAATAAACTTGATCTGCCTGCAGACATAAGAAGCATATGTCCCATACACGTCAAACCTCTATCTCTTACCATCTCTAAGATCTGTGCGTTCATACGGACAGACAGACGGACAGACGGACATGGCTATATCGACTCGGCTGTTGATGCTGATCAAGAATATATATACTTTATGGGGTCGGAGATGCTTCCTTCTGCCTGTTACATACTTTTGCACAAACTTATAATACTCTATGTACCTACGGTACAGAGTATAATTATCATGATAAATGCTCTTTAAAGTATGCTATGCTTAATAATATTACCAATTCAGAAAAACCATACTCTTATAGTTGGCTGACTACTAACTCATTTTGAATACCTTCAAAATGTAGATAGCAAAGTGTAGATTATGTAAGATGCAGGCCTAACTGACTCTCAGTTACTTATTAAAATTGAGAATTATTCAAGGAAATGAAGATGGCATACTTTTAGGGGCATTTATCAAGATATTCTTATCATGATATTCTATTCTGGGAGTCATTCAGTCTGACAATGAGTTATCAAACTGAATGAGCTGCCAGAGATATTTGTAAGAAGCAGAGGATTCTACTTACACACAATTCTTCATAACATTAACGTGTTTTCGTAACAGAATTTGTCAGTTGTCATTAATGTGAAGATCAAATTTTTATTCAACAAAATCTTTTTTTCCCTTTTCATGCAAAATTCGCACCAATTGTTAGAGTTTTGGTAGGGCTTCATTGCTTTAAGAGATAATCGGCACTAGTTGAGGAATTGGAGGACCTAATAGAATATTCAACAAATACTTGAATAGTCTTAGAAGACCTTAATTTATACCGAAAAGGTCTAAAATCAAGTATTACCGGGTTAGAAAAGAATATTTAAATGATTTTTAAGTGTTTGATTGAAAGTCAAACAACTTTAATATATATATCTCCCACAAAAGAACACTCATAAATATAAATGTGTGCAACAAAATCCGAGAGGTTTCGAATCACAACTCAACTTTTTAGCTTTTAAACTAATCTGAAGTACTTCTAGTTATGCAAAGGGTATACAAACTTCGTTCCATTCAAGCTAATTAAGCGGTGTCTAACCTTGTATGTTTTATTCGACAATTGCCTAAAAGTAACCAATATTTAAGAAAAGAAATAACATTAACGTAACAAAACGTATTCAAAAATGTGATTGTTGTGTTTTTTTGTGAACTCTCTGTCGATGACAAAGACACTTTTTTCTTATATTGGGGGGGATTCTCACTCAGTGTTGACAAGTTATTACCCTAAGAACGTCGACGACTTAAAATGTCCCACTTTATTACACTACAAAAACACAAAACTCAACTCTCAGCCTCATAAGAGATGATCTCGGCCGGTGGATCTGTGGGACACCAAACTGGGAACTGGGGACTGGTTGGGTTTTACAGCCTTCGCTCTGCCTGTTGTTGGCAAACATTGGCCTTTGTGTGCGCTCCCAGCCGCGTTTTATTATAACTGTTGACTTGGGTTGCCGCCATATAGAAATAAATTTCATTTTAATACTTTCTTCGTTTTAGTTTTCGTATATTTTATTGACGCCGGAGTTGCTGCTCCGAAAGTGATTTGCATACACACTCCTCGGTCTCCCCGTTCTCACGTTTTTCCCACCGAGATGATCCCAAAAGAGCAGGCCTTATGCAGCTAATACCGTTTGCGACTACTCCAGGCATCATTGCTGTCCGTCCATAAACATAAACAGGTGGCAATGTTCATTTGCATAGACAACGTTTTGATATTAAATTTCAAAGCGAACGGGCGATCAAACGTCCACGACATTCCGAGAGCTCCCCCGAAAAATAAAAACTCGCGGTGGCAATCTGGAAATAGCTCTTCGATTAGCTGCCTTCTTTTTTTTGTTGGTGTGTTGTGGTGTTTCTGTATAAAGTGATTTCATTTTGAACTAGTTTCGTGTTTTAATCATTTGCGGCTTTCGGCAGCTGCCCCAAAATCCAAACTTATAAATTATCTCCACCTCGTGTGTTGTTTCTCGTTTTTCAAATTGATAGGCCCAAAAAGAAGTTTTATGCGTAAATGTGTTTTACTCATGTTCAGAGAAGCTTTTAAGAGCTACGAAAGTTGAAATCTAATATACATTTTGATGAATCGTTTAGGAGTCACTTTAAAAGCAATTTCAAATCAATTTTTATCACTTGATTTGCAATTGGACTTGTGATGGAACTATGTAAATTTTTTTGAAATTGAAGCTGGCCGCTGTAACAGGTGCTATAAAACTAAGAGCTGAGTCTGAAACTGGAATAGCCACTGATAGTGTGTTAACCGATTCAAAAATATTGCCTAACCATTGCTTTTGGAAGTGTTTCTTCGATAGCTTGTTAAATGCAATGTTTAAGCGTAGTCAATTTCCAGTTAATCGTCTTGATTTATACAAGAAAATCGACAAAATATACTGGGTAATGGATTTTTAAGTTGAAATTATATTTGGGACCCTCGTTGAATTCTCATCTTGATTTATTTTCTTAATACTAAAGGCCCTGAATTCTACATTTTCCTACCTTGAAGGTAAACTGTCCGAAATCTTAACAAAATATATATAAAAACGAAACCATTGTGAACACAATAAGAATTATTCTTTAAATTTTTCAATCTTATATTATTATCAGTATTTTGATAAGACTGATGTATTAATATCTAATGGATATTAAACAAGAAAGAAAGTCGGTCAAGCCCGACTATAACATACTCTGTACCAAGAAATTTTGTCTTTTGATCATAACTCGAAAACCGTTTATCCGATCTTCTTCATTCCTTTGGCGGATCGATAAGTTATTCTAATAACTAAATATGTCCAGAAGGAACAAGCCATCTATCTTCAAAACTGTGGGAGATATGACGTTTTTTCTAAATTGCGGGGGCGGGAGGGGGCGTGGCCAAAATTGAAAATAAACTTGATCTGCCTGCAGACATAAGAAGCATATGTCCCATACACGTCAAACCTCTATCTCTTACCATCTCTGAGATCTGTGCGTTCATACGGACAGACGGACATGGCTATATCGACTCGGCTGTTGATGCTGATCAAGAATATATATACTTTATGGGGTCGGAGATGCTTCCTTCTGGATGTTACATACTTTTGCACAAACTTAAAATATTAAAAAATATCCATTGGATGACTTCCATTCCGAATGCAATTTCAATTTTGGCCACGCCCCCTCCCGCCCCCGCAATTTCGAAAAAACGTCATATCTCCCACAGTTTTAAAGATAGATGGTTCGTTCCTTCTAGACATATTTACTTATCGGGATTACTTATCGCTCCGCCATGGGAATGGTGAAGATCGGATGAACGGTTGTCGAGTTATTATCAAAAGACTGTTCGCTGCTCTCAAAATGTATGCTGAGCATATTATTTCGTTGGTACAGAGTATGTTATATTCGGGCTTGACTGACTTTCTTTCTTGTTTGGTACTGTAACACCATTTAAAGATTTTCGAACGATTGGGCGGTAGGTGGACTGCTATTTTGCCTAAGGATACTGCTCATCTTAGGTTAAACAAAAGTATTTGAATCTCTGAATTGCAGTTTTCCCAAAAATCCCGCTTCAGTACTCACAATTCCCACAAATGGAAACATCTATCTAAACTTTACCATTGGGTGTACAACATAACCAAAATAAATTTAGGGGTTCATTGAAGAAGAGGAATTCTTGCCTGACCAAGTTTTCAATGCTGGTGAAACTGAACTTGGCTGGAAAAAAATGTCAAATCTAACTTTTTTATCAATCGTTTTATACCTTTGCCGTGTAGTAATGCATCAGGCGACTTTCAAGAAGAGCCAATGCTTGTTTATAAGTCTTTGAATTGTAGTATGTTCATATAGCGAGTACACACTGTAACAACTTTGTTGCAGAATAATACAAAGCCAAGTTTTTAAGTGCAATTGAAATTCGATATTTCTCAAACATGCATATGTCAGCATAATTGATCCAGCCACAATATGAACATGCTCACCGCTCGTGGCTCACGCTGCCGCCAAACAATATATAAGTTAACAACTAAGTATGATAACAACACACTTTGAATATTAGTCACACACATAGTATCGTAATCACACATATTGAATACTTCACACACACATTGTATTGGCTTAAGCAACTAAGTAGCTTTGTATAAACAATGCTGACGCGCCATAACTGAGTTCAGCGCTCTGCGCTAAGAACGGCAGCAGCGGTAAGCGGACACTTCATATTCGAAGTGTTGCGCTGCTCTGCATAGAATGCTGAGTAGGCTTGCCGATTGTAGCTTGTGGCGCGATGCATTGCAGCGACAGGGTAGTCTTATGATCCATTGTAGTTTTGTAGATTCAGTTCTGATTTGAAGCGCTACGAATAAGACGCTTAATAAAGTTACACTCCGACATAAGTCGTAAAATACTTAACTGTGTACTCTTTCATAGTTGACCAAGTCCAAGACTGGCAACTGGAAGCTAGTTACCTTCCCAGCATAAACATCATTAATCATCGAGCAGAATCTTCGATCATCATTACCAACAACGGACATCGCTGAATTGTCCAACCCTATTCAGGATAGAAGGGATTACTCTTGTTTAGAAGGGATCGCTATTACTCATTAGGGATAACTCTTACTTATTTGGCGCCCAACCCAAACACAAACCCACTGTCATGTAAGTTCGAAAAGTGAAAATTTCATTTTCTTTAAGTGATACACAAATCATAAATCGCCACGCAGTAGTGTGAGGCTTAAGCAAAAAATTAATTTCATCAAGTGCATACTTTTAGTGAGTTTAAATTTTTATTGCATACTTTAATCAAAATATTTTAAATAGAAATATTCCATACCTTCATCAAGTAAAACTTTAGCGCATACCGTAAGGTACATTGTTCTTTCTTGTTGTCGACAGTTTTACCTGCCGAACTTTTGCGATCGGCGAAAGCTTATTTGAGAAGTGCCAACCGTCAGCCAATGAGTTGGGCTTATAGAGACGTAAAACTCGAATACAATAGTGACGATAGTTGGGAGGCAGAATCAAATAATTGTATAATAGATCAGCCGCCTACAGGTGCCCCGGTAAACAAGACCATGGAACCCGCTCAGGTCCAAGCTCTTGTTAAGATTGCCGTCAGACAAGCATTGGCGATGCAGCAATCTCAATTGCAAGCTCAGATATCCGCGTTGGCTACCCAAGTGCAGAGTCTGCAGGTGGAAGCACCTCAGATCACCACGTACGACAAAATTTCCGTTGACCCTAGCGCTAGATGCGATATTCCCTTGGACATTATCAAGTCCGTGCCAGATTTCACAGGCATTCAGGATGTGCTGCATTTCGATGCAATACTAGCCAGGTTAGATGGCACATATTCCTATAAAACGTCTTTGCGCTTGTTAAGGCAAGGCTTTGAGATGGTTAGGCAGGGTGATATGACCCTGATGCAATATTACGATGAAGTTGAAGAAACTCCAAAGCGTAGGAACTCATCGGACCGTTCAACAGGTCCAAGACGTCAGCGTCTTAACAACGTTGTGCAAGAAGATTCTAAGGAAGCTGTAGCAGAGTATGAAAAGGCAGCAAAGGCTGCAGTCGAGGAACTAGAAAGTGAAAATGAGTACTCACCAGATGACGACTCAGTAAATTTTTTAGGGAACACTCCCGGTTGCCGTTCGTTGAACGACGGTTGGCTGGGAGGACACTAAAGATGTTGATTGACACTGGCGCGGCAAAGAATTATGTGAAGCCCATAACTGAGCTAAAGACCATAATGCCGGTCGCCAAGTCATTTTCGGTGAACTCAATTCACGGTTCTACCGAAATTAGGCATAAATGCTTAATGAATCTCTTTCGACACACGTCCCCATTCTTTCTCCTTGACACACTCAGCTCGTTCGACGCAATTATAGGCTTCGACTTGTTAACACAGGCCGGGGTAAAGTTGAACTTAGCAAAGAACACTCTGGAGTACCAGAGTGTCTCTAAAAACCTTCAGTACCACAACTGTGCTGATGTAAACTTCACCGATGTCAACGACATCGTGGTTCCTCCCTCCTTAAAAAAGGGATTTAGGAACATGATAATCAATAATAAAATCAATAACCTGACCGTTACCCCATGCCAAGTATTCCCATGATTCTAGCGAATCTAGGAAAGGCAAAATTTTTCACTACCCTCGACTTAAAGTCAGGGTATCATCAAATTTACGGCTCGGTTAGTAAACACATGTCTAAAAAAATCCCTGTTGAGTTTAATGAAACTCAACGCGATGCATTTGAACGTCTGCGTAACATTTTGGCATCAGAAGATGTCATGTTAATGTATCCATTTTCCAAAAGCCGTTCGACTTTACCACCGATGCTTCAGCCAGTGGAATTGGCGCAGTTTTTTCCCAAGGAAATAGGCCAATTACAATGATATCTCGTGCCTTGAAACAGGCCGAGATAAACTATGCCACCAACGAAAGAGATTTGCTGGCCATCGTATGGGCCTTAGGCAGATTACAGAATTTTCTGTACGGTTCAAGGGAAATTAGCATTTTCCCGGACCACCAGCCACTCACTTTCGCTGTTGCAGACAAAAACACGAACGCTAAGATAAAAAGATGGAAATCTTACATCGACCAACACAACGCCAAAATGTTTTATAAGCCAGGCAAAGAAAATCTGGTTGCTGATGCCCTTTCCAGGCAAAACGATAATGCTCTGCAAGATGAGCCCCAGTCGGACGCTGCAACCGTTCACAGCGAACGCTCACTCACCTACGCGGTAGAGACTACTGACAAACCACTGAACTGTTTCAGAAACCAAATTGTCCTAGAGGAGTCGCGTTTTCCGCTAAAGCGAAATTTATTGTCTGTTTCGCAGCAAAACACGCCACTTGATCAGCTACACTGACAAGAGCAGCATCCTCGAAACGCTCAAGGAGGTCTTCAACTCAGGGGTCGTAAATGCCATACATTGCGATCTGCCCACGTTAGCAAATTTTTCCAACATGACCTGATTTTACACTTCCCTGCCACCCAATTTTGGCATTGTAAAAATTTTGTGCAGAACATAACAGATAAAAACGAGCATTTAGAAATCGTCACTGCTGAGCATAATCGTGCGCACAGAGCAGCTCAGGAAAATATCAAACAAGTACTTCGTGACTATTATTTTCCCAACATGAGCACTTTAGCCAAAGAAGTGGTTGCAAACTGCAGAGTTTGCACAAAGGCCAAGTATGATAGGCACCCGAAAAACAAGAGCTCGGGGAAACTCCTATCCCAAGTTACTCTGGTGAAATGCTGCATATTGACGTTTTATCAACAGATAAGAAACAATTCATGACATGTATTGACAAGTTCTCTAAGTTTGCTGTCGTACAACCGATACTGTCCAAAACAATAGTAGACATCACAGGTCCCCTGTTGCAGCTCGTAAACAGGGTTCCCAAGATCAAAACATTTTATTGTGACAATGAGGCGGCGTTCATATCGGAGACCATCACTTCCATGCTCAGAAAAAGCTACGGCATTGGCGTTGTAAACGCGCCCCCGCTTCACAGCACGTCGAATGGCCAGGTTGAACGATTTCATAGCACCTTGACAGAAATTGCTAGATGTCTAAAGATAGACAAAAAAGTCAGTGACACTGTGGAACTAATCTTGAGGGCAACGATAGAGTACAAAAAAAGTCTGCACTCGGTAACCCGCGAGAAAGCAATTGAGATTGTCCACGCAAAATTCAATGAGCGTCGCGTAGATGTCAAAGAAAGGCTAATAAAAGCCCAACAGGAAAACATCAAAAGATGTAACGATGTAAAGATGTAAGGTCCGAATCACGGAGGCTCAACTAGTGGAGTCTAGTTCTAAACAAATCACAATAAATTCCGAGTCTCAAAAACAGATAAACAGGCTAACGGACACTACCAATAAGATTATCAATGCCCGAAAGGGTGTCTTGGTTGACACTCCTCATTTATTCGAAACACTGTTAGAAAGAAATAGAATGTTAAGCACAGAGATTCAAAATTTAATACTCACCATTACGCTGGCTAAAGCTAACATAGTAAATCCCACAATCCTTGATCATGCCGATCTACAATCCCTTATCGAATAAGATACTCCAATAGTTAGCTTAATAGAAGCCTCTAAAATCAGGGTCCTTTAGTCCGAGAATATTGTTCATACACTAATAGCCTACCCAAAAGTTAAGTTTAGATGCAAGAGAGTCACCGTCTATCCTGTTTCACATCGACAAACCATCCTGCGGCTCGATGAGGACACACTGACCTTCGCAGTTACTGGATGCACTGAGACCACGCATAACACCTTTTGCGAACGATCACGCCGGGAAACCTGTGCGAGCTCACTCCACGCAGGAAACCCTGCCAACTGCCACACTCAGCCCAGCCACCTGAGGGCGATAATGCCCTTACATGACGGCGTCGTGATTATCAACGAAGCGACAGCACGCATCCGAACAGACGATGGCGCAGATGTAACCGTCACAGGAACATTCTTGATAACTTTCGAACGGTCTGCAATTGTCAATGGCACAGAGTTTGTAAACTTGCGCAAGGCACTAATCAAGCAGCCAGGCATTGTGAGGTCACCGCTAGAGGCCGTGGTAACCTAAACTATAGAGGTAGAGGCAACTCTAATTATAGAGGAAACAGCTACTCTAACCAAGGGCAACACAATAACAATAACAACAATGTAAGGGTAGCCCAAAACAATTCGGGAAACTTCCAGCATCCTTTATATACTTAAACAAGTAAGGGCGCTGCAGTCGAGTTTCCCGACCACAAAATACCCTGTTCATTTATTTGTTTTTGAATTTTTGAAGATGTCATCCTAAATGTAGGCAATACTTTTCTAGTCCTGCTGCTTTTATCAGCTCAACTGTTTCGCTTATAACTCCGGTGTTTTTGGTCCGATCTGATTGTACTTTTCAGAATAGATAGATATTGAGCCTAGCTTGATGTATACTAAACCACGAGGCTCTAACTTGAAAATTGTGGATCTGACGGCTTTTTAGGTCTTGGATTTATAGAGGAGGTCTAGGTTTTTTGGGGATAAAAGGGGGACGGGGTGGAATTTTTCAAATCTGAAACAAACTTGATCTGCGTACAGCATAAATCTACCTTCGTGCAAAAATTTGTGGCTCTATCTCTTATAGTCTCTGAGATCGACGCGTTCATACAGACAGACAGACGGACAGACGGACAGACGGACGGACGGACGGACGGACGGACGGACAGACGGACAGACGGACAGACGGACAGACGGACAGACGGACAGACGGACAGACGGACATGGCTATATCGACTCGGCTGTTCATGCTGATCAAGAATATATATACTTTATGGGGTCGGAAAATTTTCCTTCTCCCTGTTACATACATTCGCACAACTTCATGATCCCCCTTTTCCCATTTTCAATGGGAACAGGGTATAAAAATACACAATAAACCTCAGTCTCAATATTTTAGTAACATTTGATCATGTTTCAATCGGGAAAAAACTAACATTTTGAATAAAAACAGGTGCCGATAAATCAATTTTGAAAGAAACTTCTGATGTCTTTCAGGACATACAAACAAATCATACGATTAATATCCATCGCCTATGCCTTGAAGGAACAATAAAATCACAAGGCCTTACTTCAATTGAGGTACAAACAGATAAATACATAATTCCTCACAACTTTCATATAGTAGCCTCAAATTTTGAAATCCCGTGAGACGGAATTATAGGCATTGATTTTATTAAGAGATTCAATTGTCAACTAGACTTTCAACCTTCGGAAGATTGGCTTATAATTAGACCCAATAATTTAAATTCCCAGATTTATTTACCAATAACATACAGTTCTGGTAACAATTTAATATTGCTACCTGCGAGAGCCCAAGTTGTCCGAAAAGTAGAGCTTACTTCAAGCGAAGACAGCATATTAATTCAAAATCAGGAAATTCAACCTGGTATTTACGTTGCAAACACTGTTTCACCACCCCAAAATGCATTTGTCCGTTTAATGAATACATCCAGTACCTATCAATTAATTGATATAAATAATTTACAATTTGAACCACTTTCAAACTACGATGTAATTCAAACCAAGCCTGAAATAAGATTAGTAATTGACTATCGCCAGATTAATAAAAAAACTGCTATCCGATAAATTTCCACTCCCTAGAACTGACGATATTTTAGATCAACTAGGTAGAGCTAAGTACTTTTCATGCATTGACTTAATGTCAGGTTTCCACCAGATTGAACTCGAAGAAAGTTCAAGAAATATTACATCCTTTTCAATGAGCAATGGCTCATATCGCTTCACGCGACTTCCGAAAAACACATGATTAACAAGAAAGAAAGTCGGTCAAGCCCGACTATAACATACTCTGTACCAAGAAATTTTGTCTTTTGATCATAACTCGAAAACCGTTCATCCGATCTTCTTCATTCCTTTGGCGGATCGATAAGTTATTCTAATAACTAAATATGTCCAGAAGGAACAAGCCATCTATCTTCAAAACTGTGGGAGATATGACGTTTTTTCTAAATTGCGGGGGCGGGAGGGGGCGTGGCCAAAATTGAAAATAAACTTGATCTGCCTGCAGACATAAGAAGCATATGTCCCATACATGTCAAACCTCTATCTCTTACCATCTCTGAGATCTGTGCGTTCATACGGACAGACAGACGGACAGACGGACGGACGGACAAACGGACAGACGGACATGGCTATATCGACTCGGCTGTTGATGCTGATCAAGAATATATATACTTTATGGGGTCGGAGATGCTTACTTCTGGATGTTACATACTTTTGCACAAACTTATAATACTCTATGTACCTTCGGTACAGAGTATAAAAACCTAACAGACTTTTTGAACTATGTAGGAAAAACAACTTTAAATTACATCCACAAAAATGCTAATTTTTTATGCACGAAGTGACATTTCTAGGTTAAAAATGCACGGATAAAGGAAATTTACCTGACGACAAAAAATACTACGTCATTAAAAATTACCCAGTCCCACACGATGCGGACAACGCTAGAAGATTCGTTGCATTTTGCAATTATTATAGAAGATTTATTAAAAATGTCGCCGACTTTTCACGGCACATAACTAGATTATGTAATAAGAATGATCCTTTTGAATGGACAGTCGAATGACAAAACGCATTCCAATATCTAAAAGATAAACTCATTCAACCAACTTTATTACAATACCCAGATTTTAGCAAAGAATTTTGCAAGCAAAAAAGCTTGTGGAGCGGTTTTAGAAGAATACGACTTTACAGTCGAGTATCTAAAGGGAAAAGATAATTTCGTGGCAGACGCCCTATCAAGGATAACTATATCCGAACTAAAAGACATACAAACTAATGTTCTGAAAGTCACTACCAGGCAACAAAGTAGACAAAATAAATCCTGCGCAGGAAATGAACAAGAACTTATGCCAAGGCAAAGTCTTGAAAAAGCTTCTAAGCCCAACGTATTTGAAGTCATTAAAAATGATGTACGAAAAGTAGTGGCCTTGCACATAAAAGAAAAGATATGTTTCTTTAAACATGGAAATCAAATTGTTGCAAGAATTGATGTTAGCGATCTTTACACCAATGGAATTCTAGACTTAGGTCAGTTCTTCCAAAGGATTGAAAAACAAGACGGTATAACTAGCATCATCCAACTCAAAGTGGCACCATGCGAAAAGATCTTTGAAACCATATCAAATGATTCTTTTAAAAACATGGGCAACAAATATTTACAACAACTAAGAGTAGCGCTACACAAGCCGGTGACCCTAATACAAGAAAACGATAAAAAGAAAAAGAAGCAATATTGTCTACATTTCAAAATGATCCAATCCAAGGGGGACATAGTGGCATAACAAGAACTCCAAATAAAATAAGAAGACACTACTACTGGAAAAATATGACGCGTCAAATAAAAGAGTACGTACGTAGATGTCCAAAATGCCAAAAATCAAAAACTATGATCCATACTAAAACACCCTAAGCGATAACTGACACTCCTGTATGTGTTTTTGACAGAGTGATAGTGGATTCTATAGGTCAGCTACCTAAACATGAAAACATTCATCTTGGACATGGGAACCGAATATAAAAATTCTGTAATTAATGACCTTTGCAAATAGACCTTTGCAAAATAGACAATATATCGTCTACAGCGCACCACCACCAGACAGTTGGAACAATAGAAAGAAGTCATAGAACCCTTAATGAATATATACGTTCATATATATCTGTCGACAAGACCGATTGGGACATATGGCTTAAAATACTTTGTATATTGTTTTAAAACGACACCCTCTATGGCACATAATTATTGTCCATATGAGCTAGTTTTCGGCAAACAAAGCAATTTGCCAAAACATTTTAATACGATAGATAAGATTAACCCACTATATAACATAGAAGATTACGCTAAGGAATCGAAGTTTAGATTAGAACAAGCCTACAAAAGAGCAAGAATTTTGTTAGAAAAACATAAGATTAGAAATAAAGAATATTATGATAGGAAAATATCTGATTTTAAAATTAAAATAGGAGACCAAGTTTTATTAAAGAATGAAACAGGTCATAAGTTAGAAGCATTATTCTTAGGACCATATACAGTAGAAAATGTAGATGATAGGGAAAATATTACACTTAAGGATAATAAAGGCAAAGCACAGAAGGTGCATAAGGATAGATTAAAAGCCTACCGAAAATAATATGACAATATATATATAGTAATACCTTTTGAAACAAACAAAAATACACAAAAAAAATTTTTTTGATGAAAATAATGGTCTGATCAACAACTTGCATTTAAAATTAAATTTAAAAAAAACTATAATAATAGAAATATATAAATAAACCTTAAATACTTTATTAATAAACAAAATTCCAATTCTAATATTAATAATATATAAGTAATTAGTAATCATTAATAATAAATTTAAATTTTGAATAACTTCAGTATAATTACGTTATTCCTTTAAAATGGGAGGTGTAGTATGTTCATATAGCGAGAACACACTGTATCAACTTTGTTGCAGAATAATACAAAGCCAAGTTTTTAATAGCAATTGTAGTTCGATATTTCTCATACATGCATATGTCAGCATAATTGATCCAGCCTTAATATGAACATGCTCACCGCTCGTGGCTCGCGCTGCCGCCAAACAATATATATGTAAACATATACATAAGACCGCTGCCTCGCCGCCGAGCAGAGCAGTTTAGCATAAGATATATTTTGTGTAAGAAATAAAGAGAAGCTAATGCAAAGAACAACAGACACCACTGTGTTCAACTGGGAAGCTAAAAGATTGGCTGCTACAACTGGTGTTAGACGTCCCGGCCATTAAGGATACAAATAACCAACAAAGCGGCACTGAAGGCACATCAGAGTCCCCGTGCGTTAAAGGGATAGAAAGAACAAATTACCTGTTTACCAGAAAGTCAATTCCAAAGCTTGGGTAACTGTAGAATCATTTAAAGACTGGTTCTTAAATTGTTTTGTACCTGAAGTTAAAAAATATTTAAAAAAGAAGAACACTTTAAACACTTTAAAACACTTTTGTTGATGGACAATGCCTCAGGTCATCCGAAAGATTTAAGCCATCCAAATGTTAAAATAAAATTTATTCCACCTAATACAACATCCCTACAGCAGCCAATGGATCAGGGAATAATTTACACTTTCAAGACAAATTGCATCAGGCGCTCTATACGGTGGATTTTAGATACAACTGAAACTGACTCCATCGATGTAACCAGTGCTTGGAAGAAATTTTTTATTTAAGATAGCCTTGAGTTGGTAAACTTGTCTTTAAAAGAGATTAAGGTGTCCACATTAAATAGATGCTGGAGGAAATTATGGCCAGAGGTTGTTAAAAGCAGTGAAATAGAAGTGCCAAAATGTGAATTCTAGGATATATTGGACCTTGCTCATTCAATTGAAGGTGAAGATTTCGACGACATGGCATTTGATGATGTGCAAGAGTTGTTTGAAGATGAAGGTCTTAATGACGAATCAATGCTTGAGATTGCTGTGAATGAAGCAAACCATTCGAAATCAGATGACAGCAGCTCTGAAGAAACCGATCCGATTAGTTTAACGATAGATAAGCTCCAAGAAGGATTCGCATATGCTAGCAGCTTGGAATCGTGCTTTTTAAATTCAGATCCGGACTCGAACGACAACTTAAGTTTAAGAGAGAGCTTTAAAGAAGTTTTAAAAGCCACCAAACAATCAAAAATGACTGATTTTAATTTTGAAAATATGAATGCTATACATATATTTAAGGCATACGCATAGTAACTTTCGGTTTATTTTGAACAAAATTTTAATAAAAACAAACCAAA
>JAWNNO010006394.1:0-22266 GCA_035044985.1 Lordiphosa fenestrarum | reverse complement strand
CCAAGGGGCATCGATCGATCGGACTCATCTGCCGAAGGCTAGAAAGAAATCAAGTTCAAACATTCGAAAATTGTAATTTTATATCTCAAAAGAGAGTGAGCTCGGCTTGGTGCTTTGAGCTGTGTATAGCCAAGTATTTCCGTGCAGTTCTACGTTTCAGTACTGAACTTTTTAGGGCTGAAAGGTATGAGTAGCTGAGTTTAATGCCTGAATTCAGGCATGTTTTAGTACTTCCCATGAAACTCACCCATGAGTTTAGCCCTGAAATCATGCCTAAAATCAGCAAAGGTCATGACGTAGTAGGACAATACTGTTTTAAATTCATGTCTGAAACTAATAAGTACCAGCCCTTCCATTTCAGGGCTGATTCAACTATGGTTCAGGTCTGAGCCGAACCTAAGGGTTACAAGTTGTAACTTACAACAAACAAAAAGAACATTGCACATCGAAACTGCTTAACTATCAATTTATATCCGAGCTTAAACCAAGGAACTCTGATATTATTGGTAAAGTATATTGTACCCACTGATCTTAATTACACAAGCTTACTTTTTAACAAGAGAAGATAGCAAACGATCCTTATGAATTTTCGGGTGCTGAATCCAAATGAGTTGTCCGCTTTGCCCCAGAACGTTAGGATTATGAAAAATTTGCTTAAGCGTGTGTTGAACGAAGTTGCTCGCGGCTCGTGAGCAATACCTCTCGGCCATAGTTTTGGATCGTGAGCCATAACTCTTGGATCTTGAGCCTTAGCTCTCCGCTCGTGAGCGACCAAATCAACCTTAGCACGATTTATTTTGACTTTTTTTTTTTAATTTTATGCGTACGACTCCATGGAAATGCCAATATTCGAAGTATATGTCCCAAATATGTCGAACTTTCCTGTTTTAGTGGCTGTGGCTCACGAGCCAAGTGCTATGGCTCACGAGCCGAGAGCTATAGCATACGGCTCCCGAGCTGTGGGTTTACGTAGGGCTCTCAGCTTAGAGCCAAGAGCCGAGTGCTATGAGCTGAGAGCAAAAGCTGGCTATCTAGAGCTGCGAGCAAAGAGCAATTCCGAACCCTGCTCAAGGCATTTTGGAAACAATTTCTAGAATTTGAAAGAGATAGAAATATATATATAGAAATAGCTTTCCTCTATTTTGTTTGATTAAAAAATGTATTTTGTTTGGATCTTCATGATTTTGATAACAAATTTTTATTTTTCGAGTTTTTGGCATCCTTAATAATTTAATTTCTTAGTCATATTTGGCCTAACTCACATAGGGAACCATTATTATAAAAACGAGGTTTGAAAATCTTCTTAAATCCTGTAGCCACCTTAAGCCATATAAATTTTATACCCTGTTCTCATTGAAAATGGGAAAATGGGGATCATGAAGTTGTGCGAATGTACAGGGTTGCCCATATTCGACAGACCCATGTTTTTTTTTTAAAAAATCAAAGAAGAAAATAAAAATTTGGCGGTTGGCAATCTTAATCATTTAATTTGTTCCAATTAGATTTGTTTACATCAATTTTTGAATATGATATCTCTCAAATAGCCGCCTCTGGCGTTGATGGCGTATTGTGCCCTTTTTGCAGCATTTTCCATCGTTTTCGCCAACATTTCGGCCGGAATAGCGGCTATTTCTTCACGAATGTTGTCCTTGAGCTCTTCTACGGTCCTTGGCTTGTTAACGTAAACCTTTGACTTCAAATATCCCCACAAGAAGAAGTCAGGCGGCGTCAAATCGGGCGAACGCGGTGGCCAGTCCAAATCACCACTTTTCGACATCAAACGGCCCGGAAACAATTTCTTCAGAAAATCGATTGTTATGCGACTTGTGTGCGGTGGAGCGCCGTCTTGTTGAAACCAGAACTGCCTCATACGCTTTCGACGAATAATTGGCATCACAAAATTGGTCATCATGTCGCGATAACGCTCCTGGTTGATGGTAACAGCATGGCCATTTTCATTTTGGAAGAAAAACGGCCTAATGACCGTTTTCGCACTAACGCCGCACCAAACTGTGACTTTTTTGTCATGAAGAGGCACTTCTTGAATCTCCTGAGGATTTTCAGTGGCGTAAATACGGCAATTTTGCTTATTTACGGTCCCATTCAATGTGAAATTTTAATTTTTTAAAAGCACGTTGAGTTTTCACAATTGACTTGTTCTGTTGAATGTAAATTTCAACTATTTCAGAGCGCTCGCGTGGCGTGTATTGTTCCATGGTAAAAATCTGCTTGGACTGACGCTTCAAACGCGGTATGTCATTAAGCGATCGGACATCTCTGTCAAAAGTTATGGCGTTGCCAGATGGGTCCGTCGAATATGGACAGCCCTGTATGTAACAGGGAGAAGGAAACATTTCCGACCCCATAACGTATATATATTCTTGATCAGCATGAGCAGCCGAGTCGATATTGCCATATCCGTCTGCCCGTCCGTCTGAACGCGACGATCTCAGAGACTATAAGAGAGATAGAGCCACAAATTTTTGCATGAAGGTAGATGTATGCCGTACGCAGATTAAGTTTGTTTCAGATCTGGAAAATTCCCCCCTCCTCCTCTTATCCTCAAAAAACCGTCAGATCCACAATTTTCAAGTTAAAGCCTCGTGGTTTGGTATACATCAAACTAGGCCCAATATATATCTATTCTGAAAAGTACAATCAGATCGGACAAAAAACACCGGTCAGGACTAGAACCGCTTAAAGGTCAAAATAGTGTTGCCAACATTCAGGATGGCAATTTAATAGCTGTTATAAAAACCCGTGACATTCATTTTCAAAAATTCAAAAAGAAATAAATGAAAACATACAAACAGGCTATTTTGTAGTCGGAAACTCGACTGCAGCGCCCTTACTTGTTTTATTAGTAATCTATTTGAGGAACTCACCTTTAAGTTTTGTTCTGAAGGAAGCAATTTTTTAAATAAGGATGCGCCCACTGGCGACAGAACTTATGGCTAACATTGACAAATAATCACACATCATGCAAACAAGTGTGCTCTGGATTGAACTTTTAAGAATCAAGCTTGATTCAAGCATATTGCTTTATAATTGAATACTGAAATGCTTTTTAAAAGATTAAAAGACAACTGATTTTTTTACAAGGAACAAAAAATCAGTAAATACGAAAAGTAAGCTATCTTCATTGTTACCTTTATTTAACCACTTTTGAATTGGTTCGCAGACATTCAAAAAGTAAATTTTATACATTTTCGTTAAAAGTGCTTTTAGCCACAAAAATGGCAAATTGGCGTTGTTGAAACAATTTTGTTAGTTAATGTATTGCCGCGTCTCGGCTATAAAAAACTTGGTTTCAATTCGTTAGGCAGTCGACATCTGATCCTAAAACCTAATCTAAATTCAACGTGACTTTAAATAAAAAACTTCAACATTTTCAATCAAATAATGACTTCATTTCAAAGTGAAATGATGACTAAATAAATAATGAGATTCCCATACTTAGTTCTCTTGTTTATGACTTGACATGCAGAAGAATTCCCCAGGCCCAGTGCTGATGAGCGCACATTGCCCAATTCCGCAATGCTGGTTTCACATTTCTGAGCAAATATTATAACACAAATGGCCCCACATTTATATATTAGCTCTGTGAAGTTAAGTACTCAAAAGCAAAAAAAAGGAGTGGCATTTGGCGATAGTATAAGATAACAATGGAAAATGCACTCAACCCTTATGATATAATTGTTTGATGTATGGCAAATGGAACTATGAGTCCGATAAGAAAACAAATTAGCGAATATGGAAATGTATGCGGACAATTCTCAATTCATTACCAGGAAACACGAGAAAGAGTACGACTGGAGACAAAAAAAGGTTTGCTTATAAATTGGACATTGAACCTGAAATCCCCAAGTCCCTAACCCGACCCAAGCCAGACCTCACTAATCCATCAAACTGGTGGCACATTTTAATGGTCGAAAATCAATACACAAACAACCCAAAACTGCTGATAAGAGTCGGCGGCGCCATCTAGCTGATGATGTTTAATGTTGCTGATGATGAAGATGAGGCTGATGACGCAGCATTTGCTGATGCTGCTGCTGCTGTTGTTGTTTAGTTTTATTGATGGAACTACAAGTAAGTATAGTACTTTCTGTGTACCTTACCCTGCCGATTCATTCTGTTGCCGGTCCACCGCAGATGTAGACATTGCGGGGGATCGTTTTGTTTGTTCATGAATATTTTAGTACAAAGTATGTTTTACATTTTGTTTGACAGTGAAAAGGAAGAAAAACAAATCCAACAAATTCCGCGAGACGAGGCCACAACTTGTGGCTGGCAGCGAACGCAGACTGGAAATCTGAGTCCAGCAGCATCTGTTATGCTGATGTTGCGGGATGCGAATGACACCAGGCTGGAGCAACATTTTTTGAATGGGTGTGTGTGTGCTTGTGTGCGTGTGTGCGTGCCCAAGGTCAAGAAGCGCAACTGCGAGCATTATGCTCTTACTCTCTGGCGTGGGTGGCATAGCATCAGCAGCTCAAGAGCAAATACATGTTGCTAGCAACATTGTACAGTGCGCAGCATAGTTATAGAAACTAAAACAAAGAAATCGTTCAAACATCGTTATGGTCCACTGCACTCAGAAACAAATTGTCCTTGAAGTTTGGGAATCGGCCTTCTTATGAAATTTGCCTGCTAAGTAGAATAATATTCTAATAATCCTAAAACAAATTGAAAAATGTATTCCAAAATTTTTAAATTTCCAAAAATAAGGAACGCAGATATTTGGCTGATAATTCGGATTACAAACTGTGACAAATTGAAAAGACGTAGCAGCATGGGCCTTAGGCTGAATAGGGAAAACTTATCCTTTGATTTTAGAATGAAAAGAGACCTCTGTAATTTCCGTAATAAAAGGAAGACTTTCTAAAACTAATTTAGTAAAAAATATGGCGATAGTAGGCATTGCTATTAAAAAAAAGGTGTCAAATTTCAGGTATTTAAAGAAAAATCTGTTTGTAAAAAACTTATCCAAATATTTAAAAAAAAACTTTCAAAATTGAGCAAGAATTAGTCAAAAGCAACTCTGTTGATCAGAAAAAAAGGATTTAAAAACGAAAAGGCTAAGCTAACTTCATCTGTGCCGAAGTTTTTATACCCTTGCAAGTGCTCGCTTAAATATTTTCTAAAAGTAGTCTTTTTCCCATTTTCCGAACGATCGTTCGTAAGGGAGCTATATGATATAGTCATCCGATTTGGCCAAAAAAAAGGTATAATTATGTGAATGCATGTGAAACAAGCAAATACAAAATTGCAGGACGCTACCATTAAAAACAAAAAAGTTTTTCTAACTAAGACTGAACAGATCAATCTTTTGTATGGCGATTTTAATAAAACTTGGTTAAATTATAAAAAAAACATAGAAAACCTACGATTACAAAGTTTGCAGACGATTCCATTGAAAAGAAAAAAGTTTTTCATACTAAAACTAGTTTTCCGACCGATTGTTCACCGATCGTCAGCCTGATCAAGAATATATATAGTTTATGGGGTCGGAAATTAATATTTCTATGCGTGGCAAACTTCTGGGCAAAATTATAATACCCTTTGCAAGGGTATAAAAACGGAAAGATGCTTTCAAACAACCATTGATTGTTTGTTTCATTTGCGCAGCTTTGTCGAGTGCTGCGCCTTGATATTTAATAGTGCCACAGACTTACAGATATTATTAATGACACATGTCGTCTGACATGCTTTTTAGCTACTCACCGCTTTAATATTTGAACTTTAGTAACTTTAGTTTAATTTTTGATTTGCTGTTGAGAATAACTCAGATGCACATACACGGACGGTCAAAAAACCTCCGCATTTTCTCTACCTCTAAAGCCGAGTCGCTAGATGTTGCCATGGCAGTGCAAAGACGAAAGCAATAGCAGAAATCAGAAATTAAATTTATGTAAAAATCGAGAACATAAGTTAAAGTCGTCCCTGCCAAACTTCGATATAGATATAGGGCCAAAATGTGAAACAAACTTAATATAACTGTTCAAGCTATTCTCCTCTAGTCTCTGAGATCTAAGTGTTCATACAGACAGACGGACAAACGGTCATGGCTATATCGACTCGGCTGTTGATACTGATCAAGAATTTAAGTATATAAGCTCAATATAAGCTCAATGTACCAGAGGTACACAGAGTATAATAAGTTTGTGCAAAAGTATGTAACAGCCAGAAGAAAGCATCTCCGACCCCATAAAGTACATGAATTCTTGATCAGCATCAATAGCCGAGTCGATATAGCCATGTCCGTCTGTCTGTCAGTAAGAACGCACGGATATCAGAGATGTTAAGAGATAGAGGTTTTACGTGTATGAAACAAAAACTTCTTGTATCTGCAGGCAGATCAAGTTAATTTTGCAATTTTGGCTACGCCCCTTCCCGCCCCCCCAATTTGGGAAAAATTACATATATCCCACAGGATTACTTATTGATCCGCCGAAGGATTGGTAAAGATCCGATTAACGGTTGTCGAGTTATGATTGAAAAACTGTTCGAATATTTTCTTTGGTTTCAGAGTATGTTATGGTCGGGCTTGACCGACTTTCTATCTAAAACTTTCCTATTGAAAAATCTTTTTTTCTTAATTAAAAAATATATTGTCTCTTTTAAGACAATTAGTTTTCTATTAAAGAGACAAATTTTTATTATACTCTGTACCGTAGGTACACAGAGTATTATAAGTTTGTGCAAAAGTATGTAACATCGAGAAGGAATCATCTCCGACCCTTAAAGCCTATATATTCTTGATCAGCATCAACAGCCGAGTCATGTCCGTCATGTCCGTCTGTCCGTCTGTCCGTCTGTCCGTCCGTCCGTATGTCTGTCCGTATGAACGCACAGATCTCAGAGATGGTAAGAGATAGAGGTTTGACATATATGGGACATATGCTTCTTATGTCTTCAGGCAGATCAAGTTTATTTTCAATTTTGGCCACGCCCCCTCCCGCCACCCCAATTTAGAAAAAATATCTCCCACAGTTTTAAAGATAGATGGCTGGTTCCTTCTGGACATATTTAGTAATCAGGATAACTTATCGATCCACCAAAGGAATGGAGAAGATCGGATGAACGGTTTTCGAGTTATGATCAAAAGACTGTTCGCTACTACTGCAGCATCAACATTTATGCTGAGCGTATAATTTTCTTGGTACAGAGTATGTTATAGTCGGGCTTGACCGACTTTCTTTCTTGTTAATATCCAAAAAAATAACACCTATTACAAATTATTTATCTGCCTTTAAGAAAATAGTTTTTTATAATTTAGGAAGAAAAAAACTATTCTAATAAATGTTACCGTATATCCCGTAAACTTAAAAAAGAATTCTTAATTTATTTTCATTATTCTGGCAGGCTGTCAGATTTTTATAAGCCAGTTATCTGGCAGTCTGTTTAGACTGAGTAGCAAGTGTATGGCGGAAACTGGAACCTATGTAAATGGCTACCTGTCACCTTAGTCTAAATCATTCTACATCAGAGCCTAAAATCCAAAGCCCTTAAAGTTGAGGTCAAAGTTATTTCAAGTTCGTCTTGGAAATAAAAAAATCCGCTAAGCTGGAAAACAGGTTTTTTTGAAATATTAATATACAGAGACTGTCGAACGTCTCCCTAGAATTGGAAGAACACTTAGGCAAACTAGATTTTAGTAAGAGCTAATGAAACCTTTAGTTATGAAATCATGACAAAGCGTTAAACAAAGCGTTCAGCCAAAGAAATGACAGATCTTTTAAAACTATTAAGAACTTGAAAATGACATAGCGGATCTGCATTGAGGAAAGATGTTGAAAAACTAATGACTAATGATTGCATTCTGAGTTTTTTAGATGACGGAAATTGCCCTCTTTGAGTATCTTTTTCTGTTTAACTACAACTAAACAAAGACTTAAGCAAATGCTCTGAATGTTAGGCATAAAATGCTTAAAGATTTTTAACCAAAAACCAAATCTTAACCAAATGAAATAGAACCTTGTTGATTTGGCAACTTCACAAATGTTGCCCGTGGTTTGTTGCCAGGCAAAAGTTATGTCTCTCTCTATTACTCCAACTCTCTAATGCGCAGTCGTACTCCCTCGCTCACTCAACAGCCTTGCCAAGAAACCAAAAGTGAATAATATGCCGCATACAGCCTGACCTAGTCAACGAATTTTGTCCAAAGGCCTGTCGTTCCCATGGCAACTTTCAATCGAATAACCAAATAAGGCAATAAGGAAGAGGACAGCCTTTTAGTGTCAAAAACTTTGTTAAGGGCTTAACCCTTTGTCCACTTTTTGTATGATGACTCATTGGGGAAGTCATGAGTTTAAAAAAAATGACAAAAATAAACTGTTGCTTGTATATTTAAGTTAATATTTAGTTCAAGGTCAGTTTAGCAGAAAGGGTCTGATCTCCCTTCACCAGACAATTGAAACCAAAATCTTATTGTGCCCAACATATTCTTCTCAACAAAGCTCGCATTACCATACTTAAAACAAACTCAACAGGCAGAGAGTCTCTCTGGCCACGTGTAAATCTTTGTGATGCAAATTTTTCATTTCCAGGCAAAAACTGGCACATAAACAAAAATGTTTCCTACCTGAGTTTGTTTATATTTAGGTGGAATTTGTTTTCAAAGCAAACAAGTAAACTAAATCATACACTTAAGACCAATAAAGTTTTACAAGCCACTTATTATTATTTTGAATTTTAGAAATCACTTTTAAAAGCAATTTAAGTTTCATAATTTCAAACTTCCTGCAGATCAAAGCAGAGCTAAATAAATGGTATTTGTTTTTTATCTTAAACAATTTATTTATAAACCAAAAATGCTTGCACAACTTACCTGATTTTGGTTGTTTAATGATTTCGGATTTCAAAACAACAATTTTTGTGGCTCTCGATGTGAGTATATATCTATAAATTCGTCTGGAAGTTACATTGTTCGAGGTCTGCAATATAAAAGAATACAATTAAATTAATTTTTATTGAAACAAAAGACAGCCTCAAGGTTGAATCAGCTGTTTTGGAAACATGTGGCAAGCATGTGTGCTTGTGAGTGAAAAAGCATTTCCAAAATATTTACGAAATGCCGCATTTCCTTCCGAAAGGGTGACCCCACCACTTTTGCCTAGCCATCGACATTCTTTTGTGTGCCCCATATTTATGCAAATCCACTGGGAACACGCACACGAACCTTTCTTCTAATGGGGCAAACATTTTCAATACTCCGCGATATGGATATGCAAATTTCGAAACAAGGAGAGCCTAACCCAATGCGAAAATTCTTTAGCCACGGGGCTTGGCTACACAGCCAAAGATACGTGACAAAATGATGTTCTGTTTTGGCTGTTCTGCAGCCTTACGTAATGCTATGCAAGCCGCAGGGGGGGGCAGGCAGAGCGGGCTCGAGCTATTGTTAAGCTCAGCGATAATCAAGATTTACAGTCAATTTTGGTCTTTGTCACTTGTTAAATGGGTGGTGCTGCGATTGATGGCAGGAGGAAAGTGGAGAGGTTGCGTTGAGTTTGGAGTCGAGTTTCTAAGGGGCAATGTCCTTTTAAGGAGCCCATTCAATGAAGGGTTGTGAACTAGAATTGAATTTTATTTAAGAAAAACAAAGTTTTCTTTCTCAGGTAAATTCAATTTATATTGGTTCAAATGTAGGAAACAGGCAGATGAAAGCATAAAGATCTCAGCGACTATAAGAAATAGAGAAGGTAATGTTTTGTCAGCCAACTTTCGCTTCAGCAGTAAATACACATTTTCAGACACATCAGTACTCTGTTTGATTTTCAATAAGCTCAAATTATAAAACTAGACATATATTTATTACAACTTTTCTTAGTGTAGTTTGGAATGCTGATCTAGAAAGTCGACTACAAAATTTGGTTTATACTTGGGAAGGTTTTTAAATTAGAATTTTTTTATTTGTATGATAGGTACACTTTCATTATTTAGGCATTTAGGTATAGTTCATAGGGTATTCAAAATTGATTCTCAGGCAGAAACTATGTACCATTGAAAGAATCGTAGAAAGAAGGGCTGCTACTGAATTTATGGCATCCCTTATATGATAACTCAGACATGTTCCACTACTTCATGACCTTAACTCATTTCAGGCATGATTTCAGTACTAAGCTCTTGAGTGAGTTCCATGGAAGGTACTGCAACATGCCTGAATTCACATATTTCTATGGCTTAGCCCTGAAAATTTTAATACGGTAGGCTAGAACTGCGGGGTTCACAGAGCCTTATAGGCCGAGCCGAGCCAAGCCGGCAAAGTTTGAAAAAAATGTTTCTTGGCTACACAGAAAAAAAACCAAAGGATCCAAAAAGATCCATATGGAATGGATATATCCTTTTTTTTTATTTTAAAACCTATATTTTTCGTTTTCTATGAATGTTTTTCAGCTGCGTTGGATCAATTAAATATTACATCGAAATTTTAGGGATGCAAACCACTTGAAAATAAGTACTGGTTCGGTTCAGTGGTTCACACAGTTAATGAACCGCCGCTTCGGTCCATGACATGGTTTTTGGAGCTGTCTGAACCGCGGTTCCAGTTCGGTTCAGTGGTTCACAAAGGTAAATTATAAGTTCTATTGTCATTTGACTTTTCACACACTTTCAAATTGAATTCCTATAATTCCTTAGAAGAAGGTCCCACATGTATTATGTCGGATTATAAGGATTCGTCTATTAGTTCCTAGAGGAATCATCTTCGAAAACAGAGAATGTCGGCTAGAAAAGATTATCAGCCATGCTCCGGCTTTCACTTATTTTTGCGAATTGCGATTTCAGCAAATTCGTACGATTTTAGTTTAGAGCGCTCCGAAATTTGCAAGTTTTTGTCATCGATAATGTTCCATTCCCATCTTGTTTTGTGTCATTTCACATAACAAAAACAGCTGATGAGCGCCACTAGTCATGCTATCGATAGTCATATATCGATATATACCATGGCCAAATCGCAAATTGTTCTTATTGTGAGCAGTTTTCCATCACGCTCAATTTTGTGTATCTCTATTAAATAAATTGTTTAAAATATTGCCTCAATGCGAATTGAGTGGATGAGTCCGTAAGACAAATCTAAAAAGATTAAAGGATCATTTTAAGCCTGCTCCGGGATACCCTGTTTTCAATCCCGTTTTCGGATTGATTTCAGATTTTTTTTTCTGTGTAATAATGTAGAGAGTCGAACGAAATGTCATTTACAAATTATTTACGATTACAATTTTCCAATTAATAAGTTTCACTGGCTAGAGGTAAGCGATTTCCGTCTTAAAGCTCGTGAGAGAACTGAAAGGAAACCTGTTTGGCTTGCGGTTCGGTTCACCAGCTGGAATAAGCGGTTTGGTTCGGTTCAAAAGAACTGATGTCGAGAAAGCCATTGGTATTAAAATCTTGCCATAGAAAAAAAAGTATATAAATCTTGATAATTGCTTTGGTGATTCCTTGTGATGACGCTTTTGAAAAGATTTCTAATCCCAATACCTCTTTCCTCGAATTCAACTTATAAATAGAAAGAAACCTCAGATCACAGAGACTTTAGTACACTAAAACTAAACGTCAGCTGATACCTTGTAAGATTTCCAAGAAATTACACATCAGAAACCTCTCATCTTAGGTAAAATCTTTGTTTTTACTCAAACAAAACACACAATAAAAACTTGGCATTTAAATTAATGTTGCTCCGATTTCTACGCATGAACATTTTCCAAGCCAAGCTGCAGTCGACTGCAGTTCATAAAATATGCAAATTTTTGATATCATCGACCAGCAACAGCCACTAACTGGCCCAGTGGCTTAGAACGAACACGAAGTAAACTTTCACTGCCCACACACTTGTCTGGTCAAGGGACAAGGTAAGAGACTTATGGTTATCTAATTTAGGTTTTGCCCCTTGTCGGCGCTGCGGAAGATTAATTGCACAAAACCACATTTCTCCAAGCAAACCAACGAGCATCAACAATGATGATGAAAAGTAAAAGTTTTGTTTAGCTTCATCGAACAATGCATCAAATTAAAAGCCGTGCATAAATTAACAAAAAAGTTGTTGTTTTATTTGGCCAGAATTTGAATTCTAAACCAGTTTTGGTTCGTCGCTATTCGTTATCAATTTATGCGCCAATAAAACTTATTTTAATTGAATATTGATTTCACCAAAAGAATATCTCGAAATGAGTTGAAAACGAGAGTTGAAATCGGTGTAAAAGTAAAAAAGGTAAAAAAAAACATTCGCTCCAGGGAATGACAAATGCACAAACGAAAAACAACGCTAAAATGTAAAACTTTGCAGAGCCATAAATTTGTGAATAAATGGTTGTGCGATTTTTAAAGAGTTTTATGTGGCCTGGGTTTCATTGCTTTTGCGGCAAGGAAGACAAAACTCATGTTTCATTTATAGATTAAGCCTAAAACAAAATACACTTATTTTTTGACAGTGTTCACTCGTCAACTGCTGCTTTTTGGACTCCTTCCACATTTTCTTATGTTGCTTGGCGTCTCTCACTTGCCAAAACTCATTTATAGGTCAGTCCAAATGTTTTTTTGGCTTTGGTTTTTGGTTTTTTTTGGCAAGGTGACTGAACTTTGGGTCACCAGACAAAAGTATTTTTGTCGATTTGTCGCATCGTTTTATGGAAATGTATGCACATTAGAGTGCGGGGTGGGTGGGTAAGGCGAAACTCCAATGCCAAAAACAGAAAATGTTAAAAAGCCACAAGACCACAAGCGAGGCAAACAAGCACATAAAATTAAGGCAACAAATGTAACGCCTCTGTGAACTTAGCCACAACCGTAACAACCTTTATAATATTTTAATATTATGTACCTAAGTAATAACCTACTTTAACTCGATTGAGGTTATTCAATGGCAGCTTTATCAAATCTTGAAAATGCACATCTAAGACACAAGAAATGTGCAAATGTTCGCAGTCAAATGCTGGAAAATCAAGTAATTTATTATTAAAATATAGACATTGTGGTTGTATCACTATCAACTGTTTTTCTATCATCACTTTTGCGAAACTTTTGAGGTTTGGAGAGCAACTTTTGCCAATGCGAAATGGAATGCTTTTTTCTTACCGAAAGTTTTAAATGATTTTGGTTGGTCTGTTACTTAGCCTCTTACCTAAATTCCATTCCATTCCAATAATGAAAACTTAAACAATTTACTTGGAGACTTCTTTAAATTTATCTTAACATTAAATGCCTAAGACTCCACTACATCTTATCCGGATTTTATTCTCTGGCAAGACTATTTCCAGTTTCTTTTGACTATTATAAGAAACTTCCTTTTCCCTTCACAAAAACGAAAAAAAGCAGAAAACCTTAATAATTATTCTGGAATCACAAAACAACTGAGCCATCATTTCTGTTGTAGGTGGCGTTTTAGCTTTCATAGAAAGCTTGGTAAGGTTTTGCAATCAATTTTGAAAATACCCCTTAACTTTGCTATAGAATACAGTCAGAATATTCGGTTGTCAGAACTCAACCGAAACTAAGCCCATTAGTTGACAAAAGTCGGATGATCCTCTGTTTCTTAAACTGTGATGTCATGTAATGAACGATTTGGCAGCATTTGGTTTTGAAGTTGAATACATTTTAAAATCAATTTCAAATCTTCGGCCCTCTGATAGAATGTTTTCAAATATGTATTAAGCCCAAACATTTTTTACGGATCTCCGGATCGCTGGTTCAAACCAAATTTACCAATGGTTTAAGTTCGAACCGAAATGGTTAGAACGTTTTGATGCGCACCTTGATTCAACCCATTCTTGTCAAAATAATAAGGAATACATTAGTTGAGTTACAAAATATTACTAGATTTTAGAAGTTAGTTTAATCCCCTGAGGTCCTTTCCACCTAAAATCTCCTCGTATCGTATAGAAATCGAGTCGTTTTTGGGACGGAAGCGGCTCGTGGAATATTTGGTAATTTTCAAAATAAAAATTTACTGTTAAGTAAAATACCATTTCGTTGTTTTTGTAGATTAATATTACCAATATAATGTTAAGCTCTTGCTTTAGTGAATCATTCAAAAAGCTTTGGAGTCGAGGATCTTAAAAACAGAAGCTATTATGCGCGGGGATTTCATAAATAGTTATAAAAAATATTTTTTAGGTTTTTATAACCCTTTCCTGCCCATTTTGAGACTCAGCCGATTAGTCGAAAGTCAAATGTCTGCCATTTCTGCTTTCCTTTCTAAAGAGGTTCGGTTCAAGGATCGGTTAACAGCAACGTAAAAGTCGGAATTCTGGGCTCGGACTGGTTCGGTTCAAACCCGTTTGTAGCCCTGGTTGGTCTATTTTTAAAAACAACTTGATTTTATTTTGGCTGTGGAAACACTTTAGTATTTAGCATACGTCTAGTGTGACCAGACAACAAATAACTCCGAAATTTTTAGTTTTTGGTATTACTACATAACCTGGGAGCTGACCATGCTACTCGATCGGCAGTGCGACCTTTTGAACAATAAATTGGTGACTTTCCTTAAGTACGATGGTCAAACGCTAGCTGACTAATGACAACAGAAAGATTGATCGCTGAGCAAGTATCTTAGGAAAATTATACTTCGAATAGCTTTTGCTAAGCTTTTGGTGCAACATTTTTGGCCACATTATGGAATTCGCATGAAAGTTCTTAGTTTATTCAAATTATATAAAAATCTTGAAAAAAAGGAATTCTTGAAGTGCAAAAAATTAAGCAACAGACTCATAATGGTTTCGACAAGAAGCATATCCACATACAAATGCAGCTAGTTAAAACAGTATCATTTGAACGGAGCGTTATATTTCCTTGACACATGCTCCTCTATCATAATAAGTCATATTTGCTTTCATGATTCCATATCACTAGAGTTCAGCAGAAAGATCATTGAAAAAATGTTTTACTGATCAGGGAGCAAGTTTTTCTGCTAAAGAAGGCCATTGACTTAGTCCACAAACAGCAGCAAATAACATTTATTTTTTACATTTTTATTAAGCAATTCAAAACGAGCAAGTGCAACTGTAATTAAACTTCGGCTCAATCCATGTTAGTTTCACCTTCTCGTTTTTAATTTAACTTCAGTTGATCGCTGATGACTTGCATGTCGAAGAAGAGCTACTCAATATTGTGTGTGGCCAATGCTGCATCAGCTTCCCTCTGGCTGTTTTCATACATACTTTAGCACAAACTTAATCAACTATGTGTACTTTTGGCACAGAGTGTACGAACTCACAAATCTTTTGGCACCAAGGCCCTTTATCTCTCGCTAAGTCAAGATATACTATATTTGTATTTTCTGCGTTAATATCAACAGTTAAAGAAAGAATGGATTTCAGTTATATCAACACCCAGAAAAGAGCAGAGCAAATAACTTCCAGTATTTGTATTTGTATTTATTCATTGGAAATATCCTAACGCTACAAGTATAAAACTTATTGTTAATGCGCCAGTCACAATAGAAATTTTACTATGTTTATCAAACTTATTTCTTAACATGTTAAAATTAATATTTTCTTAATTACTAATGACAAAGATCTTATTTATTATATATGTAGATTGTTCTGTTTTTCGATTCGTGTTTGTGCTCTATTCAATCATTATTAAGTTTAATTTGATTTTAGGCGTGCCTTTAGTTTTTCATAAAATTGTGATGTGCTTTGGATATTTTTGAGATTATGCGTCAGCTTAAAATTGTTACTTTTCGTTGAGCAATTAAATTTCTATAAAAAAAAACAACAAATTTTGAATCGACAACAATGTTTTTGGACAATGCTGCATCCTGTTGATTCGAGAATGAGTAATCTTGGATTTGAGTAGGCTTAGCACTTGACTTAAGAATGTTTCTACTTTGTTTGAGAATGTTTCGTACTTGGTTTATGTATTGAATTTCTTGGATCAAGAAACAAGGGATTAAAATTCATACTTGGATAAAGAGTTTTCATTCTTATCGAACTTCTGACCTTAAACATACTTGTTCCACGTATAAAATTACCAGTTTAATCCTTGAGTGGCCGATTTCCCATATTGTCTATATAAAAAGTGAATTATAGGGTGAATTTTTATAAATTTTGCTATCACTAAAAACAATTGTCTAAAAAGTGCTGGAAACCTAAGCTCAAGAATCAAGATTATTGTGGAGCCTTGCGGATAAGGCTAACATCAATATCGATTTCGTAAAGCAATTGTATTATTTATATTCAAGCATTAAAATTTCAACTCTATTCACTTGCTAGTGTGACCATTATTTTTCGTAGGTTTCTCAAATTAAAAACTAAAGAACTGACACTTTTGGTATTTTTGATTTTGCTTCAGATTACTTTTGAGCTGCAGACATGCACAATGTTAAGTGTAACAAAATTTTTACTTGGAAATTGGAATTCAAAACACAAGCGTCCCCATATAAAAGATCCCGGTAGAAAGGCGCCTCTTTGCATTGAAACTTTCATAGATAAAGCTTTCTTCCTTGGTGAAGTTTTTTTTGACATCTCTTAAGCATTCAACAACGGAACCACAACGGCCTATCCACCTAAGGATTGACAGCCTTTTGAGCTGTTATGGTTCTACCCAGCTCTTAGCCAGCCAGTATCCTTTCGAAAATACTGAACTGAAGAACTGTGCCCAGATTCGTTTTGCTCTCCAAGTAAGTATGATGTTATGGTACATCGAGCTTAATCTTAGTAATCTGTCTTAATAGGGAATTCGATTTTTGATCTAAAGCAGGTGTCGGCAAGGCGAACAGAGAATTTTTATAATATATATAAATAAGGATTCGAAACAAAAGGCCGACACAGGGCAGAACGAAAGCGAGGAGGCACCACTATAATGGGATGTGGATGATTCGGAGGTTAAGACTTGGTTGGTGAGTACATGGTCGCCACATCCATAGAAGAAGCTTACCAGGCACATCCACATACAAGTTCATAAAGGAAATTATGACGTAAATTTATTTAAAAAAGAGTTAGCATTACCGGTTTGATGAGCATGTGTACTTGAAATGGACACAGAATATTCTAATCGCATTCTCTGAGCAATGTAATTAGATAGGTTCTGAGAATATGCTCAGAGTGCCACCTTTCAAAAATTTCTAGGGGAAATATTCTAATTTAGCCCAACCAATGCCTAAACGTTGGTTTCCGCTTCTGATCTTCTTCTACGTTTATTTCATGCCTCATTGACTTGCTCACATACCCAACGGAAATCAGGTCTTATCGCATTGACGACTTAACCGATCCAACATATTTTTCAACAACTTGTTTGCACCGGGACTCGTTCCATTGTCCACGGCGCATAGACAGCGCAACAAAAGAGAGAGGTGGGGAGGGACATACTCTGAAGTTTGAAATATGAAATCCATTTGATGGTTCATTGATTGGCCCCCAGCGAGCATTCATAAATGTTTTTGTTGGCTGGCTGCAAATTCAAAGTGCGATGCAGGTGAAGAAACAAGTAAGAAATTTCAGAATTTTTTTCGGGGTTCTTCTCTACCATCACAATTAGAGCATATTAAGTGTGGCAATACAATGGGATTTTTTTAAGTGCCACAATTAACACAAACAAGTTTTCGTGTAAGAAAATATTAAATGAATCCGCCTGAATGATCTTTTGCATTGTTATTGTAATAAAAATTTAACTATGGACCCCCGCTGAAAAAATAAGAGAAAGAAGCGAGTTCTTCACTGTTGGATAGGGAAAAGGTGAGGCAACCCAAACTGATCCAAGCACAAGAGCACAGATAGATGAAATAAAGAGGGAGAGAGAGGTGGAGAAAAAATGGAGTACCACAGAAGAAAATGTTAATTTTTGTGCCATCGGGCAGCGCTGATGTCCAATGATGATGACTTCGATTTTTATTTCTTTCCAACTTGAAAGTCTGAGAGGGGCAACGCTTGGATGGGGAATTGCTGCCGATTAGAAATAGTTGAAAAAGTCAACGCACAGACTTGATTAATATACGTAGCCATATGCCTTTGTTATATCGAATGGTTGGTGATAGGATGATTTCAACAGGAAATGGCAACCTCATTGTTATAATGAGAAAACTTAAATAAAATATTGACATAAAACCAGGTCAGATAAGTGGAAAGAATTTAGTTTAATTTCGGATGTGAGTAATTCTAGTGATAGCAGATCAGAATGACGTCTAAATAAAATATGAACATTTTTGTATTTTTTTTTAACATTATTAAAAACTGGATTCTCAGAAAAAAGAAGCACTGGCAGAGTTCTATACCAAGCATTTGAAGGATGTTTTGTTTTAAGAAGTACTTAAAGTACTTCAAAAGTACGACACATTCTGAAATCGAGAGACGACAGTTAATGTTTGTGAAATGGAAACAAACGTTCTTGAGTCAAGATACTCATCCTTTTAATAAGCCTAAAAATATAAGAAAATATCTTGGATTGAGTACAAAATATAAATTTATACACAGAAAAAAAAATCTGAAATCAATCCGAAACGGGTTTGACAGGGTAATCCCGGAGCAGGCTTAAAATGATCCTGTTTTTCGGTATTAAAAAAAAAGTTGTGAGTGAAATCAATATTTTTCGGGATCGGATCAAGACTATCCTGGATTACCCTGTTTTCAATCCCGTTTCGGATTGATTTCCTTTCAGTGTAGGAAATTTCGTTTTTTTAAGCGAATCTGTTTTTAAAATTCCCATCTGGTTCTAACATTTTTGTTATGGAGAAATGGAAGATTTCAGATTTCAGCTTCGGATCTTTCCAGGCAGTTTTAAGCTCGTTCAGTCAATTCCAAAACGAACTTGGACTAAATCGAAAAGATTTTGACCTCGTTTCAGGGGATCTTATATTGTTTTAAGAATATATAGAAGCTGACTTTAGAAATAAATAGACTGCAACCTAGAATATTTTGTTCTTATTTAAGGAATATAATTAAAATAGTTTGAAAATAGTTTGATATGAACTTAAAATATCCTAATATAATCTTAAATTAAGTATTTCGAAAGCGAAGAAATCTTACTTGAAATAGGAATTTTGTTTTTATATCAAGATTTGGCGTACCTAAAGTACTTTTGACACAGGTTGAAGCTAGTTGAAGTAACCTAGAATACTTATTGTTCTCGTTTTAAGTTCATTCCCAATTCTAACATGTTTTTTTTGATCCAAGAAACCAAATATTTTTAAACTTAGAACAAAAACAGCTTGCAAAGAAACACATTGTAGAATTGCATAATCGCCAAAAGGAATTTATGGACCAAAGCATAAATGAGATTCTTTACCATGTTTTTCAACTGATGAAGATGAAATGGAATCTTTAGCTAAGGAGCTAGAAAATAGTCGAAAGCTGACAGAAATAAAATCAGAAAACGATTTTATTGCTCTTTTTGACGGAATTCAAAGATGGCCTCAAAGATCTAATGCTTTAAAGTATTGGGAAAACTATCATTGTAAAGAACTTAACAATGTCGCATTTGTTGTATTAGCTGTTCCTGCAACACAAGTATCAGTCGAGCGCACTTTTTCTACTCTTTAGTTTTTTGTATCCAGAGAAAGAGCCAGTATGGATGAAAAATTACTGGAAGACATATTAATGTTTAACTTAAATTAAGTTCAAATATAATATTATATTAAAAGCATCAAAACTCTAAACATCTTTGAAAAAATTGTTACTTTTCCTTTAATTTACATAAATGTTTTCCATATTAGCGAAAAAAAATCATTTCTGAACTTCGGTCAGAACCTGAACCTGGGTTCACCGACCTCCCGAACCCGCTCCGTAAACCTGAACCAAAAATTGTTATCGTGGTCAATCCCCGGAGTGAACATTTGCTGATTATTTCGAAGTTTTGCAGACCCAATATCAGGTGCTTAAACTGAGTACAAAACATTCTGGAATCAAAAAACGACAGTTGATAATATTGAAATGAGAACAATCGTTTTTAAATCAGTAACTATTCATTCATGTAGAATATCAAAAAATCTCGTTCTTATTTCAAATACAAAACTTCTTGGATTTTACAGAGTACAGAATAGACTTACATAGAAAGCTTATAAAAGTGTGCAATGAAAATTTTTATTTTTATAGGGAATCTAGTCCTAAAATTCCCAACTGGTTCTAAAACTTTTGTTGTGGTAGCTTTTTGGATTTCAGCCTCGGATCTTTCCAGACAGATTTAAGCTCTCAATCATTTCAAAAACAAATTTACATTAAATCAAAAAGATTTTGAATTCGTTTAAGAATGAAATTTAAAAATAATATTATGTTGATCGTATTTCTGAATTAAGAATCTATAGAAGTTGACTTAAGAATAAATAAGACAGCAACCTAGAATATTATGTTCATATTTTAAGAAAATAATCTAAATAATGCTACGATAGTTCGATGTGAAGTTAATATATCCTATAATAATCTTAAGTCAAGTATTTGAAGATGGGGGAAATCGTACTTGATATAAGAATTAGGTTTTTAATTTAGGATTTTCCGTACCTAAAGTACTTTATTGAAGTTACCTAGAATATTTATTGCTCTTATTTTAAAAATATAATCTTAATAGTTTTAAATTAATTCGATACGAACCTAATATATCCGAAAATATTCTTAAGCCAAGTATTTAAGAATGAAAGAAATCGTGATTGAAGTAAGAATATTGATTTTTAATAAAGATTTTTCGTATCTATCGTACTATTGCCGTCATTTGTACTTATTTGAAGTACAAAGTAATTAATAGTTTTTTTTGAGTAAATCTAGTATTCCATTAAAAAAATTCGGTAAGTTCAATTCTGAATGGTTTGCAACTATCATAAAATTTGAATGTTTAACTTCTGAACTCTAACGATCGGGCTATAAAAAAGGCCTGTCATTGTGGGAGGGTTAAGACTATTTTGGGATCATTGCCAGCAATGGCCTTTTTTTGAATGGAAAAAATATTTTATTAATCGAACCGATTGATTGATTGATTGGGTATGCAAAAATTTCTTTCACACAGCAACAAAACCAGGAAAAACGTAAAAGCAAACACCAAAAGCCGCAGTAACCTAAACGCTTCAATAAATTGCAAGCATGCAATATGCTCGTGTAATTATATTGAAAATGCTGAAAATGAAATTCAATTGCAAGTAAAAATAAAAACTTTTAAAAAAAACCTTAATTTCATTGAATTTAATTGTTGTAATGATCAATCGGCACGGACAAAACACAAAGGCGACGGGAACGACGACGACGACGACGGCTAATGAATTGCAAGCGGAGCGTGAAATTCGCCAAATGGCTGCTGAACACATTCTTCCCGTTGAAAACAGAGTGAGATTGATATCACATTTGCTACTGGGTGTGGTCCGGATGCTGTCACAGTGAGATTAAGCATATGTCATGGTATAATCGGTAGCACAGAGTTAAGTACACATACATATGAGTCTTATCACTCCGGCCCGCTCCGAAGTGAAAGTACTTAAGAATCATTCACAGATCTTTGACCCTCAATCCATAATTGCTGCGTCTTTGACCCACAAAAAAGTTGACGCTAATAGTGCACAAAAATATCGAAAGAAAAGCATAAAAACAACAGCATTAGGGCCTAATCGTTTTAGCCTTTTGCAAACTCCAACTCTGCACACAAACGGCAAACAAAAAAGTGAAATTATGCGCAATGAGCAATATTTCAAGTGCTCACCCTGAAAAGGCGGACATCGAGCCGGAGCTGGATATTAGTAAGCTGGGCTGGCAAAGATTAGCGGACATCTCTAACCTAAATAAAAGTAAAGCAGCCAAAAAAGCAACCAAAGCAAAACAAAGCGAAAAGAAAAGAAACCCCCAAATGGAGGTCAAATTGACAGGCTATTGTGTCGATTGAATATTTTATTTTCTTGGTTTTTGTCTTATAGAAACAGAAAACCTTGTAATTATGCACAATCGTAGAGGAACAGTTAGAGCAACGCCCCCGTCCGAAGAAATTTGTACCAGAACCTGTTGCTTTCTTTGGCCAAGCGAATTACGTCTATTCCATTGACAATTCCACATGCCAAGCACGTGCAATTGTTGTAAACTTGCCTCATCACCTCCTAGATATTTGAGATGACGTCATAATGAACTTAGAGTCTGCTTGGCTAGGTTTCTGTTTTGCTAACCGTGAAGGTCTCTTGGTGACGCGTCATAGTTATGTTCTGTTGAGTGACTGAATTAGGAACACGCAGACACACTGAGAAAAACCCAGAATGATATGATTTTAATAGTCACTTTCATGTTTCTGAAAATGTTGAGTCTATTATTCGATCTAATCAATAGACTTTCGATTATTCAGTAATACTGAACTTAGACGAAATGGCAA
>JAWNNO010006381.1:0-13443 GCA_035044985.1 Lordiphosa fenestrarum | reverse complement strand
GGTTATAGTCATCCGATCCGGTCGGTTCCGATAAATACCCGATACCCGTAACAATAGGCAAAATTATCGATGCAGGTGCATTCAGTTTGTATGCAACTTGTTTGCTACCCTATGATTTATGTATGGCGTGATAGCTGCAGTCAACACAAGATTGCAGGAATGCGCTGTAGTGAGAACCGCACATTACCATCTTCAGGGTTTTGAGGAAGGCAAAGTTTAGGACACATTGAAGAAGGAGACGAAGCATACGGTTAATTACAGGGATGCAAACCGGTTTTGAAAGGAACCGAACCGTCTTCCATTAAGAAATGCTTAAGTTCAGTTCAGTTCACTGACGAGCTTAAAGACGTGAATCGTCTTTATTTATATTAATCAATTTGGGAATTTGAATCGTTTCCACAAGATCACCCTCTACAACATGTAATCCTGTAGGACTTCTGCAATTGCCCGCCGATCTCTTAATATGCCTGTCAACAATCTGCATTCATGCCTCAAGTGGGCAATATTTTCCATTTACTGTAGTACTTCTTTACCTTAATTCAAGAATTTCGTTAGAACTTAACAACGTTTTAGAACTTCTCTGGTGTGGCGGAAAGTTTAACTTACAGCTATGCTTTTGTTTCGTCTTAAGATACATAGCAACTGCGAGGATCTTGTGGCTGAGCCGAAGTAAGCTTTTCTTATGCTTTATTATTCTCAACATCATCCATATTAATATTTGAATTGAAGAACGAGAAACAAGGTAGTTGGCGGGCATGAACAATTCCTGTTTTGCCATCGTCTCATCACATCATAGCCGCTCCAGTGTTTTTTATTCCCCAGCAGTCTGTGTAGGTCTCTTAGCATTATTGCATCAACGGCGCTTCATCTCTTCAATCTGTTTAAGGAGCAGCTGCATGCGATCTTTCATCAATGGCTGGCCACGTTGAGTACGTTTGCTGATGGCTTTTGTTTTCTCCAGGCGTTGCTTCTTGTACTGCTTGATGCGGGCCTCCTTTTCGGCCCTGATTTGTTCACGCTCGGCCTCAGCTTGGGCGGCTTTTTGTTGGCGTATCATTTTGCGAATTTCTGGCTTGTTGGGCTTGTCCTGCAGTTTGAAAAGGATGTACAAACGAAGGAGCGCAAACAGATGAGTGCCTCACTTACCGTTTTCTGCTTAGGCTTGTACTTCTGCTTAAAGTTTGGTCTTTGCTGCTGCATGGGCTTCTTGTGGCCTTGTGTGGACGATTTAAGTGATTTTCCTGGATTTTTCTGCGGTTTTGGTTTCATTTTGTTAAGAATTTGTGGTAAACAATTCGATACATGTGCCAGCCAGACAGCTGTTGTCTTAAGTGTGACCAGCTACTGACAGCAATGTATCGATAGCTATCGATAAAAACTGTTGGATTTTACAACACTGGCAATTGTTATTAAATCTTCGGCAAAGCAAAAATGCTGAAATTAAGTAAATTTATAGCACAAAATGGTAATTTGGCTACTTTTATGACAGAAAATCAATCAATTTAATGTTGCTTTAACAGTTACAGCGGCCAATTTAACTGGCCAGCGTCAGTTATTGACATCGGCCCGCCTGTTAAGCCGCAACCATGAGGAAGTCGCCACAACAACAACAACCACAGGCGTTGCCCAACGAGACGAACCCATTGACATAACAAATCCCTTCCAGAAAGACCCCCAACAGTGCATACTTTGCAAGCACAACATCGCTCCACATTACAAGAATGTCAAGCTGCTCTCGCAATTCCAATCGCCGTACACTGGTCGCATTTACGGCCGCCACATTACCGGATTATGCAAGCAGAAGCAAGAGGATGTGGAACGTGCCATTCTAAAGGCCCAGCAGTTCCTTCTTATGCCCGCGTATCACAAAGATGTGGACTTCCTGCAAGATCCCAAACTCTGCGATCCAGAGAAGCCTGTGCGCCCGCATAAATACTAAGAACACTCAAACTGTTGCCCGTTTGTAGTCCTAAAATACAGTTTGTTACGTTTATTCAGTCTTCATCCAAATACTTGAGCATTTCCAGGGGTATGCCCAGTTGGGTCAGTAGCGCTCTCTTAGTGAGCCGTGGCTCCACCAAAGCCTGGAGGTCATCTATGGCAGCTATAAAACCTCTCCGCCAGATGTCAATGTCTGCCTCCAGCTCCAAAATGCGACTGTTCTTTGCCACAGCTGTGACTTTCTCGTCTCTTGGTACTTCCAGCGGTATCTTCTCTTCAGCAGCGGCAAACACCAATCTCTTTTGAGTCAGCTGCTTGCAGGGACGTCCCAAGCCCAGACGGCGACAACTGGAGCTAGATTTAAGCGGCTGAGTTAGAGCCGCACGAGGTGTTTCCTTGGTGTCATTCTCTTTTCTGTTGCGCAGTCCTGGTGTGGATAGGCCCAGGCGAAGCGGACGCCTGGGTCTCGGCTCTGGAGTGGCACTCTGCCGCTCAGCCATTCAAAATCAAAGAAAATGTAAATAGCTCTGGATTTTGACGAAATTTCAAAAAGCTTAAAACGGGCTGCCCACTTGCTGACAGGCGCGATTTGTAGGGTTGTCAAGTCTACCAGGAAAAAAAGTAATGAAACTACGAGGGCCGTTTCAAAAGAACGCCACTTATAATAGCATTTGTTTATGCTTCAGAAAGATTTCACAGCTCTAGTTTCAACAATACTGTAAGCTTACCTGTTACCTCTCTACAAGTGTGCGTGTAACTTTCAAATAGTTTTGCCTGATTGACTTGAAATTTTCTGTGTGTGTACTTAAATATACATAGATTAGTAATATACAATACAATACATTAATTTGTTCACAATGCTAGACTAGATTACCCTCTTATATGACATTTCCACACCTTCTTTGTCACTGTCCAGCTCTTAGAAAAGAGGTGACTCAAAATATTCGTTCATCCGTTATGTTGCTGTATCTGCTAGAGGTGCGCGCGTGAGCAAATTATCATTCATGCCACGAACGGTTCATGTAATAAAAATAATTTGTTCTTTGTAGTTGAACAATCAGCTAAAACAGAAAGAGCGCATGATCTGTGCCCTGGCCAAGCCCTTCTGGGCAACTGACGTCTTTTATTCAAGATGTTTGACATTAATACACGGATCACAGATGCTCACTCACGAAAGTCGGTGTTTGGGCAGATACGGACATGGCTATATCGACGCGGTTGTTGATGCTGATTCCTTATCTTTAATTTGGCTGTTACATACCTATGGTACAGAGTATAATAAAGGGTTTTCATGAATATCCAGTCTAAATGGTTCTTAATGGATCTGAAGATTTGTGCCGGTTAAGCGGATGCTCTGATTCCACCAACTGCTCTTTTCTGCGAGAAAGCAAGCTGCTTCCGCTGGGTGGGTCTAAAGATGATGAATGATTAAGTGGACATTCAATGATGTGTTTGGCATTCATCTACAAGTTCCGGATTGATGCGGGCAAGGTAGATATTCAAGATCCTCCTTTAAACGTAGCTGGGCCAGTGTGGCCGTAGTCAAAACGATGGTGGTGTGAGCCAACTCCTTTGTCGCTAGATTAGTGCGTCCATCTCCTAGGAACCATCGTCTTAGGTCGTGTCTCGTCGCTTGGGGCCATCTGGAAATGCTTTGTGAGGTCGGTATTTGGCCTTAGGCTTGATGGGAACCTAGGATTGGTAATCATTTCGCTGCAAACTAAAGATGTTACCCGTATTTGTTAGCAAAAGGTGTTTTTTTCAGAGAGTTGGGTCGACTTAGCTATTGGCCAACCAAGTTTCAACCTTGCTCCAAGGGTGTCAATCTATGGCTGGGTTTCGAGGCAAGCGATCAGTATATCCGTATTTTTGGGTAGTGTTCTCGGACCGGTAGGATCGAGGGGCAAATCGGTGGAAAATAACCGTTAATGGTTCAAAAAGCCACCAATGTTGCTCCAGAGCGACTCCTAGGACCAATTATACCTAATTTGAAGTCTGTGTTTGAATACCTTGGAATGAGTCTGGAACGCCGCTTGATCTGAAAAAACCATGTGACTTAGGTAGCAGATACAGTTTCAGCCAAGGCTATGGAACTCCACTGCCTTCTCAAGCCTCATAGCGTTCTCAAATCCTTGTGGATTGGAGCCGCACTACTGATGCTCCCTGGTGAGTGTAGCATACATTTTTCGATTATGCGCCCAGGTCAATATGTATATTATGACCGTCTGGTGGCCCAGTCCAATAGATTTGCATCCGATCCGGATGCAATATGGCTCAGAAAACGACATCCCTCCAATCTATGGAACCATTAGTCATCAATCGGGCTAAACCATTACCATTGCCAAGACGCCACAATCAGAAATCTTGAGAGAAGCAACCCAAAATTTGACCCAGCTCAAAGGAAAACTACAAGCCACTGGCAAAGATGAACAGGCTCAAGGATAGAAACAAGGGAAGTGGGAACTAGTTGATAAGACCGAACTGCAATACAATACAATTCCCAATCATCATCCAGTTTTAGTTTTTAGTATTAAAAACTGTTTTAAGTCAAACCTTAAACCAAAGCAAAGCTGATTAATGCGTTTCTGCCATGTTGCTTGGAAAGCTTGTGGCAAGAACTTGGTTACTTTAAGTAGGTTGACATATGGAGAAGTCAGGTGGGAAGTTGGCGAGCTGTAATATACTACTTGATCGATATGGGAACGACTCTCGAGCTAGTAGTTTGCCCTCACTTGATACGTTTTCGATGTAGTTTTTATTGCTCTTTATTCTCTAAATCATATCGTATGAATATATATATATATAAACTTTGCGCTTAATTAGCTCCTCTTCTCTTGTCTTTTCCAGGGTGATTGTATATAAAGTTTCTACAAAATCTATGCGCGCGCAGCACTCTATGTATTTTAGGCTCTAGTATTTATAGTAATTCTTCTCTATGACTAAATGTGACCTGATACTGATACATACTTAAATTGGTAGCGCCTGCCGTCAATCCAAAACAAATGGTAATTACCAATCCGAGTGTACATAATATAGTTTGGCTTTCTCTCTGCACTTTGTCCCTAATTTCTGATATGGATTACAAAACTAGGCTAAAGCATTTCGAACTTAGGATTACAAATTGGAATAAACAAAGAAAAGAACATTTAAAGTATTGCAAATTGGTAGGTGGAAAAAGACACAATGTAGGGATTGGCAACAAAATGTTTCTTACAAATTAGAACCTTAAACTAAAGCACTAGCAAATACAAATGACGTGGCCACACTACAGCAGCTTGTGATAGCGTTCCACATCGGCGCCACGGAAGCTGACCTTGCAGACGCACTGCTGGCTGGAGGACAACAGAACCAGGCACTCGCGGCACACGAGATGCCGACAGGTGCGTATCTCATAGCTGAACTGGCCGCTTCTGCAGTTAATGCAGCTGGGCGGGTGTGTATCCAGCGCCTGAGATCCGCCCACCTGGGAGAAACGCGAAATCTTCTGAAGAGCCTGCTGGAGGGCCTGATCAATGGAAGACGACGATGTCGTCGAGGTAGTTGGCGGCGGCGACTGTTGGTGGATGCTGCTGGCCGTGACAGTGGCGCTGGCCAAGTTGTGACCACTGCTGTGACGGGCCCGCTTGGCAGCTGGCGGTGAGGCTGGTGACAGGGCCGCCAGCGCCGACGACGAGGTGGCTGTGGCAGTTACCGTGGATTTGGTCTTGCGCTGTTGCTTGTAAATGACACTGCACAGCGAGGAGTAGGCACCCGCTGCATAGCCGGGCTGATACAGGGGGCTGGCAAACTGTGAGGCGTGACGACGACGCATCCGAGAACTGCCCAGCGAACGGGGCACCGCCTTAAATTGCTCCGAATGCTCCATCAGGAACTTTTCAATGCGCGCCTTGAGCGCAAGATTCAATATAGCCTTGCGTTGTGAGGTGTACTCGAGGCCAGTGAAAGGATCCGAAGGCTGACGACCCCATTTGGCCTCTTCCTCGGAGTGTTTGTCAATGGTGGACTGGTCGACCACTTTGCCAGAGGGCAAAACAGAGGGAAAGATCTGAAAGATGTTGGTTGATTAGGAAACTGGAAGAGACAAAGACTTAAATTTTCTGTCCCTCACCATCAGTTCCCAGGTGATGGAGTCTAAAAACTCTTCGGGTATCTTCAGCGTAGACTGTTCCCTTAACTCGGGTAAGTGACGAGAGGGAGAACGCTGTCCCTGCTGCTGTTGTTGTTGGGCCTGGTCCCTAAGACCATACGGATCGCTGACCTCACTCCAAATGGTCTTCATAAGCTCACGGTCTGCCTTGTCCAGGCTGCGAGCTGGCAGACCCCACATCTGCACCTTGCGCAGCACGGGCGGACAACGCTCGGTGGCACGGATCACGATTTTCACGCTGTTTGTGTTGGCCAGAATCTTGTGGGCCGTCTTAAAGAAGAAGACCTTCTCGCTCTGCTGTTGCTGGGCAGCCGCAGCACTGCTCCTCGAATTGTAGTCACTCTGATAGCAAAATGTTACCGAGTCCACACTCTTGGCCAGGTCACGCACATAGGCCACACGCTCCCAGATGCCATCATATTTTCCATGCACCTCGAAGCCCGTGGAGCGCAACGCCCCCGAGCTGGGCCACAATTTGATGACCTTCATGTCGATGGCTTTGGGAAAATCAAAGACAATCTCCACGGGTGGCTTGCACACGGCGAAGCACATGAAGCCACGCTCCAGCTGCTCTGCATCATCGGCAATGAGATTGGCTGCTGTGTAGCCATCCTCGCAGACAGCATCGCATTCCACAGAGGGTTTGAGTTTCGGATTCAGAAAATTGATTAGGCTGCTCATGGCTTGGTCACGAGAGCCCACAGAGAGAGCCCCACCTGCTCTTTATTCGCACAGAAAATGGCGTCACTGCCGCTGCCTCTGCTGCTGCTGCCTCCTTCCTGTGTCTGTCTTGTTGCTTTGGCTTCGCTACTCACACTCACGCACCTCTCGTAATTATTATCGCGTCGCAAAAGGTGTCTCTGCGTTCAGCTTGGCCAGCGCCCCAACACAAACACACACACAACACAGCAATCAAAATCCTTTCTTGAACACTTGCTGAAGCACTCGAATTAACATGACATTTCTACTGCTTCTCCTTTTTCTTTGGCAGTAATTTGAAATATATGAATTCGATAATGCTTGATAGCTGTCCCTGGTCGCTGCAGTGTGACCAACTGTGGGAAAGCAACAAATAACGAGTAACGAGTCATTCGAGACTTAAAGACGCAGCCATACTGAGCATGCAGTCATCACTGTTATTAACCGTTGAAAACACATAAATTAATAAAAATAGCAAAGAGGAAATATGAAAATATAAATTTCACCTTTTCTACGCGATCTTGTACGTGAGTTTTGAAGCTATCGGGCTGAAATATTGTCAAAAAAACCTATAAAACTATATCCCATTTGATTTTTTTAGATTTTACCAGTCCCACTCCATAAGTCAGCCCCCAAATAACCATTCCTACTAAAAAAATGTTGGAATGCTTTTTGGGCAAAATTTCGAGAGTTTTTGAAATCAAAAAGGGAGACTTCGGAAAGCAGTCCTCCAAAAAGGACCTAAAAAGTTAAAGTCGATTTTTCTGGGATACTTATTTACTTTAGACCAGTGGCGGGCACACAAGTACAATGACATGTTAGACTTGCATTTGTGTGCTTAAGAAAAAAACGAAGTTGGCTTCGTGCGTGACGTTTTAATGCTTTGCCGACGCCACACGACCGTTTACAGTGTCGGTGTCGCGGCAGAGCGCCGGCAGAATAGCTCCCAGACTCTCGCGCCCGCCACTGCTTTAGACCCTTGTTTTCTTTTCGAAACATTTGTCAGAATGCTAGACCCTGTCGATCTGTGTAATCAAGCTTAATTCGTACTCATTCCGCATTTTTTAAACGAGGATGAGTATTTGAGAAGGAGAAAGCTAAACCAAAGTGAAATAAAATAGAGTTGAAAAGACTCCAGACTCCAAATCCACCCCTGCAAAAACGTTAGTTGGCTCCCACACGAATAACTTTTATAATGGGTCAAATTACGCTTTGCCTCATCGAAAATATTCCCGTAAGATTGCCAATACACAAGAATGTTTTGCGATTATTGGATGTACATATAATCCTTATCGCACACTTCAGACCACGGCAAAATAAAAACTTGTCAATGGCCGGTTGAGCGATAGGATAAGCCAACCAAAGGCTATAAAGTGGACCTTAAGTGCATGTGTTGGATTTAGTTGCTTAGCAAGTGCCGAAGCTATGAAGTACCTGCTGCTCTTGCTGTGCGGCGCTCTAGTGGCGTCCGCCGTGAATCTGCCAGGAGTGCCAGTTGATTTCGAGCTCAGCGATGAGGTATTATCTGCCATAGCCGATGATGTGGCCAAGCAGCTGGAGGAGGGATATATGACTTACCTGAAGACAGGTGTGGAGACACCAACTTTCACCAAAATCACCGCCCAGCTAGCCAAATCGCACAGTCAGAAGGATCTGTTCACCAAAAATATGGTTGAACTGGATCAGCGTGACAATTTCTTGGCCTGCACGACCTGTCGTGCGGTTATGCGTGTCTTTGCCCGCACCATTCGTGAGGAGGATGGTGAACTGCATGGCGAAAATGCTCCAGTGGTGATGAGGAGAATTGCCATGGATGTGTGCCATCGCTTAAATCTACAAACCGAAGAGGTGTGCGGGGGTCTCATCGATTCCAATTTACCCAGCGTGGAGTACATTATGCGCCACTCCGAGATTGATTCTCAGACCTTTTGCTCGCTCTTCATGGAGTACAGTTTCTGTAATACGGGCACCAATATGGACTACAACTGGACACTGACTGTGGATAAGGGTGGCAAGGCACTGACTGCACCCAAAGAGTACAAGCTACCCAAAGCCGGAGAGGATGATTTGAAGATCTGTCAGTTGACCGATATACATCATGATCCTTTGTACGAGCCGGGTAGTTTGGCTGCCTGTGTGGAGCCCATGTGTTGTCAGCGCAACAAGGAGACGGTGGAGGGTACCAGCCAGGCGGCCGGTATGTGGGGAGATTATCGTGACTGCGACTTGCCCTGGAATGTTTTTGAGTCCGCCTTGGAGAATATTGTGGCTACGGAAAAGTGTGACATGGTGTATCAGACGGGTGATGTTGTAGACCATATGGTGTGGGCCACATCCGTGGAGAAGAATACTGAAGTGCTGTCCAAGGTCAGCAATCGATTGCATGAGGTCTTTGGAGAGGTGCCCGTGTATCCCTGCATTGGTAACCACGAACCGCATCCACTTAATCTGTTAGTCCGTAGACTACTTCTCAACTTAGCTGAGTCCTTAATTTTCTTTTTCTTTTTTTAGTTTCAGTCCCGAGGGAGTACCGGATAATGTAAGCACCACCTGGTTGTACAAACATCTCTACAGTCTGTGGTCCAAATGGCTGCCAGCTGACACCGAGGAGACCATCCTAAAGGGTGGCTACTATACCGTCTCACCACGCAAGGGTTTCCGCATCATTTCCTTGAACAGCAACGATTGCTATACGGATAACTTCTGGCTGTACTACAGCGGAAACAACAAGATCCCACAGTTGCAGTGGCTGCACGATACCCTGCTGGCTGCCGAGGCGGCTGGCGAGAAGGTGCACATCCTGACGCACATTCCCTCGGGCGATGGCACCTGCTGGATGGTGTGGGCCCGGGAGTACAATCGTTGCATTAGCCGTTTCCATGATACCATCACTGGCATTTTCAATGGACATTCGCACAAAGATGAATTCGCCGTGCATTATACGGAGGAGGGACATGCCGCTGCCGTGGCCTTCAATGGCGGCGCCTTGACCTCGTTTAGCTACAAGAACCCCAACTGGAGGGTGTATGATGCAGATTCACAGACATATTCGGTGAAAAACCATCGCACTCATATGTACAATCTGACTGAGGCTAATTTGCATCCGGAGCAACAACCCGTTTGGTTTATGGAGTATGACTTTGCCAAGGAGTTTACCGCTGATCTGAGTCCTGCGGGTATGGACAAACTGCTGGACAACTTTGCGGATCATCCGGATCTGTTGCGTAAGGTAGGTATTTATATCTCTAATAAGTTTCTAAACTCATTCTGGGGTATTTAGTACTGGCGCTTCAGGGTGACCTCAGCTGATCCACAGGTGAATGCCGGCTGTGATCGCAACTGTTTGGCCGGCTCTCTATGTCGCGCCAGTGTCACCATCAACAATCGTCGTGAACGTTGCGAAGAGCTGAAGAAACGTCTCTTCACGGCCGTAAGTAACAGAAACTGACCTCCCGTGTGAAAACTAGTTCATAATCCGTTTCTTTTAGTTGGACAATGAGGGTCAAGATACAACCACCACCACCACCACCGCACCAGGAGGAGATGATGACACCACCACTCCAGGTGGAGGTGATGATACCACCACCACTGAACATGACGTTCACACCACACCAAGCGGTGATGGTGCCGCTGCCCTTAGTGCTCTTAGCTTTACTTCGGCGCTGGTCCTGGTGCTTTCGGTTCGATTCAGCTTATAAAATGCTCATTAATCTAAGTTACACAATTGCCAAATAAAAATAGGCGCTTATCCCTATCGACTGTATTGATCTGCCGCTTATCACTAATTCCCCATAATAGACTTTGTTTTGGCAGGCCCTGAACCAGGCCGCTTATCAGGTGATTAGATGTTTACCCGAATTAGCGCGAATTAAGCAATTGGCATCATAAAACAGTATATATTTTTATAACCAAAATTTATGACCCCGGAATTTGTTGATAAAGCTTACCAGCACGTGAATGAATGAAACATGCAAGTTTTGGCAACTGAACGCCCCCTTGTTCTTCCCCTGCAACCACTACTGTATCACACCCAACCTTAGACTTGGCAATTTACTCTGCAATTTGTTCAAATTACCTAAACATCAACGGATTACTGAAAATAACCTCGGATTCGACTAGTCTGGACCAGTTGATAATCATAGAGTTGACTGATAGAGTTTCTGAATCGACTTTTCAATGACAGATATACTATATAAATATCCGATTTCGACCAAACATAGTGGAATCATGGAAAAGCATAGCAAACTAAGAAATACAAAGTTTGGAGGAGTTTTCTTTGAAACCGTAAAACTTTTTCTCACTAAAACTAGTTTCTCGACCGATCATTCCTATGGCAGATATTGTCTTCCGATTTAAAAAAAAAACTTGGAAGAATTGTGTAAAAGCTTATGAAATAAATATTTGGAGGAGGAATTAGAATTATTAGAGGAAAGCCGAATTGTATACCCTTGCAGCACGTTTCTAACTAATTTGAAGGACATATCCACTGAAAACATACAAGTTTTTCCCAATAAGAGTACTTTTCTGACTATACTTTTGTATGACAGCTATACTATATAGATGTCCGATTTCGACCAAATTTGGCAGAATTATGGAGAAGCATTAAAAACTAGTAAATGCGGAATTTGGAGACGATTGCATAAAAACAAAAAAGGTTTTTCTCACTAGAACTAGTTTTTCAACCGATCGTTCCTATGGCAGCTATATGTTATAGTCCTCCGATCCGGCCGGTTCCGACAAATGTGCAGCGTACTTGGACCAAAAAACATAGTGCAAAGTTTGGTCGCGATAGCTTTAAACAGACGCGACAGCAAAGAAACAGACGGACATGGCTATATCGACTTAGCTCGTCATGCTGATCAAGAATATATCTGGACAATTTCAATATACCCTCTGCAAGGGTATAAATAGCTTCTCTTACTAAGACTATTTTTCTAACTATATGGCAGCTATACTATATAGAAGTTCGATTTCGAAAAAACTACGTCGCAGAATCATGAAGAAGCATAAAAAACTAGTAAACATTAAAAGCCTTCTCACAGGAACTAGTTTTTCGACCGATCGTTCCTATGGCAGTTAAATGTTATAGTCATCCGATCCGGACGGTTCCAGAAAGCTTCGTGACAAAAGTTAAGAAGATAGCATTGAAACAGATGGACGGACAGACGGACGGGCGAACAGACGACCACGGCTAAATCAACTCAGCTCGTCATGCTGATCAGGAATATATAATCTTTATGTGATCGGAAATGCTTCCTTCTATGCTTTACAAACATCTGGACAATTTTAATATACCTTCTGCAAGGGTATTTAAAAGATTGATTTAAACTTCACCTTCGGATTGAAAAATCATGTACAAGTCGTACTAGATTGAGCTGTATACGAGCTTGAAAGGCTGTAAAGCGTATAAAAGACTGAAAAGGCATATTTCAATCTCAAATCCGTATTTGAAAGTCAAAATATCCTGACTAGAAGGGAGTATAGATGTACTGCGCAAAGCGAAAGAGCGATGCAAGCCGAGTGCAAAAAATTGTTTTTCGATTGTTTCACGTATGATTCCTTGGAATTCCCAAACAGTCATGGCAGTGCTGGCATCAGGACGAGGCCTCAACTTTGGTTTGAAAATCAAAAAGGACGAAAAAATTAGATGCGCCATTGTGGGTAGTTTTTATACCCGTTACTCGTAGAGTAAAAAGGGTATACTAAAGTCGTGCAAATGTATGTAACAGGCAGAAGGAAGCATCTCCGATATCATAAAGTATATATATTCTTCATCAGCATCAACAGCCGAGTCGATATAGCCATGTCCGTCTGTCCGTCCGTCCGTCTGTATGAACACCTAGATCTCAGAGACTAGAAGAGCTAGAGCAACCAAATTTTATACGTAAGCTAGTATTGTCTGTAGGCAGATCAAGTTTGTTTCAAATTTTGGCCACGCCCCCTCCCGCCCCTGCAATAAAAAATATTAGTGTAGTATATGTGGCCAATATCTACAATCTCACAAATTTTCAAACGGATCGGATAATAAATGGCCGAGCTAAAAAAATGTTGCATACTTATCCGAGCTGTGCTGAGTAACGGGTATTTCGAAGTCGAGCAGGACGCTCTCGTTTTTTGTGGTAACACAAGACAGTGTTCCCCAGCCATTGCACCTTGGAGCCGAACACATTCGGCAATTCATACCGAAGTAGTGCATCAGTGTCAGTGTCATTGAGAGACAGAGAGCCTCTCTACTTGGGAACCCGAACCTAAATTCAAATAGCGGGGTTAAGTCAATCTTCGAAATTTTTGCAGCTTGAGATCAATTTCATTTCGGACATACTTGCAACAAGCCGATTTTAAGAACGAATTTCAATCTTAAATTAATATCTGGCCTCCTTGATTTGATCCTAAAACTAGTCAGAAATGGTTAATATAATCGGCGATGAGCAGTACTTTACACAGCTTAACACTTTTTGTGATAAATTGAAACTTTGGGAAGTACAGAGAATGCTATAGTCAGGCTTAGCCGACTTTCTTACTTGTTTTATTTATAGTGTTTTTAGCATTGTACATGTTTTTGCACTACAGTGCACTATGGAGCCAAAATCGAATAAAGAATGGATATATAAGGTTGTCAAAAAAGTCTTGCGGTATTTTGATTGAATTTTCAATTG
>JAWNNO010006380.1:0-14981 GCA_035044985.1 Lordiphosa fenestrarum | reverse complement strand
GCATGGAAAATTTAAGGTCATACCGGCGCCCCTTGATTCGCTAGTTTATGGTGTATAATTATCGAGAAAAAAACCAAAAGTTAAAAAGGTTATGTTTTAATGGATAGTACTCCAAAGTTTTTGATATCACTCATACGCAGAGTTGCCTTTAAACTTTATATAATTTTGTAGTTGGCGTTGATTTCTAACAAAATGATTTGAACTTTAGTTGGCAAAGCATAGGGCTCTTTAATCACTAGTCGTTAGTCAGGGCTGCAAACCAAAAGAAAAATGTAGAGCTCCGTTTCACGGGTTCATACCAAAAGTAATGAATGGTTAAGGGTCGAGGTTTTTGGGAGAAGGTCTTGGTTGGAGCCTTGGTTCAGTCTATGCTTTACACAATATTAATCCATTTTTTTGAGTCGGGATTGCTTAGTAAAGCTTATACTATTATTCGATATATAATTTACAGTTAAGAAAAACTCCATTTCGTAGAAAAATATTGCCAATGTAATATTGGACTCTTGCTTTTAAGAATTATTTCAAAAGTTTTAGAGTCGGGCAGCTTTAAAAACAGGGGCTACTATGGGTGGCGATTTTATAAGTAAATAATAAAGATAAAGTCGATGGGCAGAATATCGAATTTCAGATGTCTATCATTTTTGTTGAACCGAACCGAAATGATGGATTCCTAACAGGTTCGGGTTCAGCTTTTCCATAATTCGGGGCCGGCTTTGTTTATAAAGATTAATGGCCGAGTTCTATTTAAAAAATCATATATAAACATTATTTTTTGAGTAATAATAGAAAAATAACAAATAGTCATAAAAGTTTTAATTTTTAAACAGATTTTATAGTGATTATGTTCCCTTGTTAAATTTGATTGTTCATGTTCGATATTCCTTGGTTCTAGTGGAATGCACCGGAGTCACAGTAACCCAACTGTGCCACGCTGAGTGGGACAAGACAGCATTTCTTTGGATGAACTTAAGCGCTCACCCGGAAAGAACGTTAATGTGCAATTTTAAGGATCGGTTCCTACGCTTGTCTCCATAGAATATTAAAGCATATTTAATATATGTATTTCCGGTCAATTTTAGCGAATCGGTAGAAGTAGAACCAAGCTGGGCTGGGGAGGAGTGGTTTGTTTTGTCAAGCTATTTCAAATGTCAATCAATGGACTATATACATTGAATACAAACCTTCGGACTCGGTTCTGTGTCGGCTGGAAGCCTTGAGCTAACAATTTTGTAACCTTAAAAGTATTCTCCATTATGTTGTAACTTTCCCACTGTTCCCTTAGCTGATTCCCTCCTAATCAGCGAGTTGCCAGTCAAACTTTAAGACCATTCCCGCTTTCATCAACATTTCTTGAAACAGAAAACAGAAAACGGAAAACAAAATTCACCTTAAATCTTAACCCAAATCGCGGAATTATAAGCTACCCCCCACCCCCCTAGCCACCGTTACCCCTTGACGTGTTGCGGCTGCCGGAATTGACATAAATAAAGCAAGCTCAAAAACTGTAAGAGAAAATTTGAAAAATCGTTGCCATGTGGGTGGAAGGATGAGATCTATGAAAATGGACATGCTATGCATGCCGAGTGCTGTCGCATTTATTACCCAGACCAGTCGCTGCTGTCAATATCCAGGGGGGTGGACGGGGGCGCGCTGGTGTTGGGTGTTACATGGGGCATTTGTCGTTGCGTATTGGTACGTGCCGAATGGCAACTGAAAAACTTTTTTAATTTAAAAAATTTTTCTGTTGTTCCTTTTTGCCAGTTTGGGTAAGCGAAGACGTCGAGGCGGACGTTGTTGCATTTGATACGTCCACAAAACAAAACAGCCAACAAGAACCGAAACTCGGCGTTAAAAAATGCGTGCCGCCGCGAGCTGTAAAGTTAATTTACAAACGAAACATTCGAACTGAACTGGGTTCGGCAGAGGGTTCAGGGGTCCAGCCACCACAACGACTGCTGCGGCATAATAAATGCTAGCATAACGCTGATTCTTCTCTTCCACGATGCGGCCGAATGCCATCCCTGGCCCCCTTCATTGTGTTTGACCTCTCACATACACAGACAGGGCCAGATTGAGGGAGGACGAAAAGTGCGTGTGTAGCATAGTGTCGACAACGGGCGGCACAGTGGCGCAACGAAATTGATAGAAATATTGATAAAAATTGGTGAAAAGATGTACTTGGAAATTTGCATGGCAAACGGAATGTCAATTGTCTTGAAATTTTACAAAAGCTAAGTGTTTTTTTTTTTGAAGAGGAGTGCAAATCGCTCAATAAATGCTAAAATTTACTCAAAGTGTGCTCAAGACTATTGATAAAATAGGAATATTTGATCAAGTGGAAATTGAAGCTGCAGTAGACATTGGGCAGTTCCAGTTCCTTCCTGACTTCTGGCTTTATAACCAGTCGAACGGCAAAGGCAATAAAGCACCATACTGGAGCTTGGGTGCCCTATTATAACATAGCTTTCAAGCCGGCCGGGTGTGGTGTAGCGTGTAGTGTGTGTGCCTGCTGTCTAGGAGGTTGTGCTGGTTGGTTCGATCCCGACTCGGTATATCGAGTATAAAGTTCTTACTTTTAAGAACGTCAACTGTTATCGCCTGCTGTAAAGTAACTAGTCATGCAAATACTTCTCAAACGTTTCAGCTCGGAATCCCAAATCAGAAACAATCTGTAATTCTTCAATCTTCAGATTAGTCCTCTCGCTATCGGACAATACAATTTTAGCTAGGATTCAAAGACAAATCTAAAGAAGCCAACCATTCGACCCTTGGAATCACTTCAGATGACTATCAGGTCGTTTTCTTGACTCTCCGTCAATAGCTGCACTTTGCTAAATAACAAGTGTTGAGTTCCTGGACTGACCAATCACATTTCTCAGCCAGCTGACCTTATCTAAGACATAACTCAATCTATTTATTCTCGCTTTCCAGCAATCTATTTTATATTCATTAATTTGTAAGAGATGTGTAATTTTTGTTATTCTCAGTGAACCAACAAGTCATAAAAGAAAGGGATTTTATGCATTTCGTTGCATTAATTTGACGTTGTGTACTCTGAGCTGCTACAACCGGTAGAAACCAACACAAGCCAACTCTTCTGAACTCGATTGATGCGCTGAACCCCGCACTATACAATACGAGCAAAGGCACTTCAAGGTAAATTTAAAATCAGAAAAAAACGAGAAAGCTTTGATACCCTTTCAAGTGCTCGCTTAAATATTTTCAAAAATAATTTTTTTCCCACAACGACCCATTTTTCGACAGATCGTTCATATGGGAGCTATTTGATATAGACATCCGATTTGGCCAAAAAAATTTTAAAATTATGTGAAAGCGCGTGAAACAATCAAATACAAAATTGCAGGATGCTACCAGTAAAAACAAAAAAGTTTTTCTAACTAAGACTGGTTTTCAGACCTATCTTTTGTATGGCAGCTATACCATATAGTTGTCCGATTTTCATCAAACTTGGTCAAATTATAAAAAAGCATAGAAAACCTATGAATACAAAGTTTTGAGAAATTTCCATTGAAACAAAAAAGTTTTTCATACTAAAACTAGTTTGCCGACCGATTGTTCCTATGAAAGCTATCAGATATGGTCATCCGATCCGACATATCAGTAGCGTGCAGCAAAAAGAAGACTCTGTGCAAAATTTCAGCTCGATAGCATTAAAACTAAGGGACTAGATCGCGTTGAAACAGACAGACTGGCAGGGGCAAGGGTATAATAAGTACATATGTAGATAAAGTCCTGCATTTGAAATATTATCCAGTAATTTTCAACAGCTGTTCGTAAAATTGACTTGTACTTGGATGGAAGAAACACAAATTAATTAAAACCCACAACATCAGAGACTATTGGTCTCAAATGTAACGCAGAAAACAGTTGCGAACAAATCAAGCACACTTTAGTTTTTGGGTCATAACACATGACCGGGCACTTACTGGCATTTGAAGTTTTATAATTTAAAATCTTCAAAGGTTGTTCAATACTAACAAATAAATCCCATTGGAGGATTCGGAGGGGATTGTTACTATTATCTTAGTTGAAGCTACAACACATGGACAGAGGCCCACCAAAAATCGTACCGGCAAAACATGCATTTTATAAAAACTGCAAAAACAAATTATAAAAATATAATTTGATTGAAAAACTAAGTAATAACCTTTCTTTTAAATATTCAATTTGATTTGATATAAAAATTGATATATTTACTGCCAATCTTTTGACTTAAAATTTTGTATTATTGGCCTTTGACAGAAACCACTATGCGCCCGGTCAAAAAGGAAATAACATCATATCTCCCACAGTTTTCTTGATAGAATAACACAGTTACAATCGTTGCGACGAATTAGGAGTCTAAGCTCATCTTACAATTTCCAGCTAACAAATCTTGGCATGGGGTTTTATGTGAAATCATTGGATTATTACGGAAATTTTACCATTTCTTATACAGTTCGTTCTATTCCTCCTGTTTACCCGACCCGTCTACCCTTGTTATCTATTAAATCTTTAGCATAATCAAAATTTAAATGATATTTATTCAAATAACTTGGTATTCAGAAGTCCGCTTGGCTTATACTATTTAAGCGTGTGCTGTTGCTATATTGGCAAATTGCCAGCGAGCTTAAAAATACCACAAGTCCCCATTGAGCACCTGCCTGTCTCCGAATTTCTGCTTCAGCAAATTTCTGAAGTCGATTGCTCGCCTGCTCTGACGTTTCGGCAGATCTTTGAACTAATTGACGGCCCACCTGTTGCATTCTAGGGAGCTACGCTTGCAAAGTAGATTCTTAACTTCTCATCACACTCATCTTACTTGCTCTTTTTGAGGTTAGCAAGAAAGTTCGATTTCCTGGCACATTTTAGAATTTGTTCAAAACTTGTTGCAGTTACCTACTTACTCTACGCTTTCTATGCATGTGAAGAGACATAAACTTAGTAAATTTCGCGGTTGTTTTTTACCTTTAAATGAAAGTTCAGTATCTGTGTGCCAAATTTAATCCAAATTTGTTCAATCATTGGCGGATCTCAGCAGCGTAGCAGATGATTGTTACAGGTCGCATGTGATTATTTTTAACTAGTTTCTTAGAAAACTTTAATCCCATCGAACTGTAAGAGTCCGCAACAAATTGTAACTTTTTTTTAAACTTATTTCCCACTTGTCTTATCCCACTGTCTCTCAATGGATTTCAGCAGTAAAATGTTATTGAAAAGAGCTGCTCATATTTCAAAGGGACAATCACGCGTATGACAGCCGCGGGCTGTCAATGATTCGACCATTCGACTAGCATCGCTAGCAACGTTACCATCTACCACATTGGATGCTGCAGGCCCTGCTGGCGTTTTTATTATTATAAGCCATGCTGTGCATATTATATTACGGCCACAAAAACGGTTAGCACATGCTTGGAGCTATGGAGCCCGGTGCAGGGTGGACGATAAGTTGGAGGGAGGGGAGCGTCAAGCCCAATTGTCACTTATAAATTGACATTTAAAATGTTTTGGTTTTTGGCCAATGGGAGGGAGGAAGGGGAACGGGAACGGGGGAACTGGTATGCGAAATATGAAACTTTTCTTTTTTGGTTTTGTTTTTCTGCTTGAAAGGGAATTGCCTTCTCGAATATGTAACCAAGTATATCAAACGAAAAGTGTGAAGGATGTTGAAGGAATAATAAACTTTACAGCAGAGCAGAAAAGGAAAAATGTGAAAAAGTTTGAAGGATTTCAAGTCAATGATTTGTTCGTGGATAAAGTTAAAATTTAAATAAAAAATAAAATGTATGCAGATTGGGTTTTAAGGCAAGCCGCATCCAGCAGTGCTTTTATAAGGTCATTTTAGAGGAGTCTCGTTTCAAAAGGCAATGATAAAAGTGTGCTCCGCAGTTAATTACTTGGGTAGACCAAAAGAAGCCGCTCAGCGAGTATCAGCCAAGCTTCCAATTGGGTTATCAACTGTTGACGGCATTTTCGATCTAACTAGGAACAGAAACCAAAGCTTTACATGTTTTTTTTTTGTGGATTTCCGTGCAGCTGTCGACAGAATTAAGAGGACTTCCCTCTTCTACAAACTGAACCATTTAGGACTATTTAAAAAAATGATTGCAGTCATTATGAATCTATACGCTGAAAATAAGCCGACAGTATGGAAAGGCAAATGCTCGGACTGTTTTGAGACAAAGGAGTAGCAAGGAGTCAAACAAGGTTCGTTGCTGTTCGCACTGTTTATCGAGGACTTACATAACCGGACTCGGAGCTGTTTCATGTTAAATTCTTTGGTATGATATGGTGATATGGTACTACTGGCTGAAAATGCTGAGAAGATGCAGTATACAATTGACAAAGTATCCGAGAAACTTAACATTAACACAGAAAAGTTAAAAATCATGGTGGTTTGAGAAGGCAAGGGGCGCCTTGCAAGAGCAGAGAAGTGGTACCTCGTCGGCACAAAACTGAAAGTTGTGGAAGAATACAAATAGCTAGTTGGCACAGTGACACAAGAGTATACGGTTTGAAACACATCTGCGAAGAAATGATATTAAACCTTCGCACTTTATAATATATAATATTTTTGAACTTACGTCAAGATAAAGATAGAGCCGGGGGGGCTATGCTGTAGAGGCTCTTGGCCTGCCAATTTAAGCCCTTAGCCTAAAAGTGGGCAGTCCAAAGTCCTTCGCCTAAAAGTAGGGCCACCTTAAGATTGCTTCGCCCGTTTTAGTTATGAAAACCAGAAAGGTGTATACAGAAATAAAGCAAGAAGAATTTATTCGCTGCTGGTCAATGGTATGAGAATAATATTCAAACCATCTTCAAATACTCCAACTAGTATCGAGTACCTTTATTCGGTAAATTGCAACGCATCTCCTCGATAGCATTCGATTAAATAATCGAAAATACAACCCTTTCTCCTTCGTGGTATATTCTTCTCCAAAAAATCATGTCTGGCCCCTAGTTCCAAGCTGCTATCTCCACATCGGCCATAATCTCCAGACCAGCAAAAGAGGCCCAGAGCTAACTAACACACCTTAGCACCACCAGATAGCAGCGAATAACCAGTGCAAATAGTGAACAGTTTTTACGTGAAACGCCGTCTAAAGTCCCCCTTGTGGAGGGCAGTGAGCCTCGAACTAAATTTGCCTAAATAAAACCCGCCCAGCGCTGACTCTGGTGCTCTTGCAGATATTGAAACCTATTAACTCTATTAAATAAGCCACTTTCACCAACAGTGCCAACAGTCAAGTGCAATTGAGAGCCAAGAGTAGCAAGTATGCAAGTCAGATGATTGTTTTTCGGTAATGTTAAATAAGGCAAAGGCCCCGCGCATGTAAAGAAAAGTCTCTTTTTTTAAATTTTGATCATTAATTGTTCCGGTTCTTTTGGTGATGTGGTTGAACCACTTGGCATGTGTGCTTATGGTCGTTTCGCTACCTTTGTAATTAATCAAAAATCCAACTACCACACAGAGAAAAAAAGGATTTTAAACAAGAAAGAAAGTCGGTCAAGCCCGACTATAACATACTCTGTACCAAGAAAATTTGTCTTTTGATCATAACTCGAAAACCGTTCATCCGATCTTCTTCATTTCTTTGGCGGATCGATAAGTTATCCTGCTAACTAAATATGTCCAGAAGGAACAAGCCATCTAACTGTGGGAGATATGAGGTTTTTTCTAAATTGCGGGGGCGGGAGGGGGCGTGGCCAAAATTGAAAATAAACTTGATCTGCCTGCAGACATAAGAAGCCTATGTCCCATACACGTCAAACCTCTATCTCTTACCATCTCTGAGATCTGTGCGTTCATACGGACAGACGGACAGACGGACAGACGGACATGGCTATATCGACTCGGCTGTTGATGCTGATCAAGAATATATATACTTTATGGGGTCGGAGATGCTTCCTTCTGGATGTTACATACTTTTGCACAAACTTATAATACTCTATGTACCTACGGTACAGAGTATAAAAATATCGATTGGATGATTTCCGGTATCCATTTGGACTGGATTTGTCTAAAATATCCTTTTAATCATCCAACGGAGCTTAAAATCATCCAATGGATATGAAAACTGATGATCATTAGGATGATTTTGCAGCTCCGCTGGATGATTAAAAGGATATTAAGGACAAATCCATTCCAAATGGATCTTTATACCCGTTACTCGTAGAGTAAAAACGTTATACTAAAGTCGTGCAAATGTATGTAACAGGCAGAAGGAAGCATCTCTGATATCATAAAGTATATATATTCTTCATCAGCATCAACAGCCGAGTCGGTAAAGCCATGTCCGTCTGTCCGTCCGTCTGTCCGTCCGTCTGTCCGTCCGTCTGTCCGTCCGTCTGTATGAACACCTAGATCTCAGAGACTAGAAAAGCTAGAGCAACCAAATTTTATACGTAAGCTAGTATTGTCTGTAGGCAGATCAAGTTTGTTTCAAATTTTGGCCACGCCCCCTCCCGCCCCCGCAATAGAAAATATTGAATAACTCCCACAATTAAGATATCGAGCTCAGATTTAGCAGTGTAGTCTATGTGGCCAATATCTACAATCCCACAAATTTTCAAAAGAATCGGGTAATAAATGGCCGAGTTAAAAAAATGTTGCATACTTATCCGAGCTGAGCTGAGTAACGGATATTTCGAAGTCGGGCAGGGCCGACTTTAACTTACGCTCTCGTTTTTTTCTGTGCAGTGCAACTATCAACAGCTGATCATCCGGAGAAAGATCTTTCGCCGCTCGATCCAAGCAAGTCGTAAGTTTTGCCCATGTGGCGGTAAATCCTAATCCCTTTCAAAAGAGTGCGAGCATTTAAGCTAATACGCCCTTACTCTTGCGAATTGTTTGTTTTGTCTGTTGCGAAATTATTCTCTTAAAATAAGCGAACAACAATGCGTCCCACCCACCCACTAAAAGAACCTACCCATTGACCGACCACTAAAAGAGAGTCACACCCGCGGTCTGCCTAAACCTACAAATAGAAATTGTTGCTGCTGCTCGATTTTAAGTCAGCCACCAAACTTTGTTTGAGTGCCGGCATGGACCGCCGTTGAAGATGCGGAATCAAATCAAAACAAGATCGCTGCTCACTGTTATTTGCCAGCGCTTAGCTTGAAACCAAATTGCTGACCTAGCCCAATGCAGCGGAGGGAAGCCTATAGGCTTCCCTATACCCTAGGAAAGTAAAGCAACCCGTGAACTTTATTAAAATTATATTTTATAATTTATTTATTTTTAGCCCAGCGCTGCAAGTACAATGAATTGACTTTTACTTGCACCATCTGCTCGACTACCATGCAACGATTGGTTGTATGCTACAATGCTGAATATGATAGTGTGCAAAAAGATAGTCCGTAATTTTATTAAAAGACTCTTCAGACTGCCAATAAACACACCAACATACGTCGTAGACCTGGAGACTGGTCTACCTACGTTTTACAGACAACTCATCTGCCACAGAATAGACTTTCGAAGTTAGTACAAGGTGGTCAGCTCGATGTTTTGCAAGGATTGAACATTTATTGGAAAGCTTGGTTCATGTCATTTACGTATGAAACACAATTTTGGGCAAATGACCACCACGGCTGACTTGGCAGTAGCCCATTCGCTACACCCAATTTTTGAGAACATTTTCAATTGTGTCGGCAACAATTGCAACTCGAATCTCGTTCTTCAACTCATCAATTGTTTCAGGTTTGCTTGCATAACATTTGTCCTTGACCGCTCCTTAAAGATAATGGTCTACCGGTGTCAGATCACAGCTACTTGGCGGCCAATTCACATCTCCATATTTGCTGATTATTCAATTTTCGAAGACGATTCGGATGGTCAATTGGCTTTAGCTGCTGCACCAATTGAACTTTGTATGGCTTCATGGCAAGGTCTTTAAGCACAACTCGCAACAAAGAAGTGCGCGGAATGTCCAATTGTTGAGATCGATGGCGAGTTGACGTCAATGGTTGTTCACGCACATTAAATGTTTTTTTTTTTCAAATTTCGCACAGTTTGAGTCGAGGACTCACCACTTTGGAAATGTGTTTTAAATATTACCCAACTTTCTTCAAGCGAATTGCGACCCATATTGTAAATGTCAAAGTTTTTACTAAATATTAGTCGCTTTCCGAATGACATTTGATGTTTTCAAAGTCAAACTATGAATAGTTCAAATTCCAAACACTCGATGGACGTACGTACTATTATGCGTGAAACTTCTTAGATACTTCTAAGATCTCCGCATCCAAAAGCACAGCAAAGTCTATTACGATCTTAGAATCAAACACAATCAGAAGATTAAGACTAGATTTACACGTTGAAGCAAACTTCATGGAGTTCTCTTGGTAGACGAGAGAAACAGTTGAGATTCTAAACCTTTTCTTTATAAAATGAATTCGCTTTGCCTTGAATATTCCGACTTCTAAGAGAACTTTATGAAGTTTGCTTTACTCAGCTAGTCTTAGAATCGTTTGGTAGCCAAAATTATGCGTCTTTCAATTAAGAATCTATGATTCTTTTATGGATTTCCATTACCAAACATTCTCTTGGTCTGTTAAGTCCCTTAATATTCAAAGGAAAGAAACTACTACAGGAACTATTACTATTGGGGGGAATCCATTACGATGATTTTGGAAACACTGTGCGACGCAGTGAAAGAATCTTTGGAGAAGTTACAGATTATTAAGATCACACGGTCCGTATTCAGAGACTACATGGCTTTGCAGATGCCTCCATACGAGCATCTGGCGCATGCATTTATATTCGAGTTGAAACTGCAGAAGTTTCCGATTTCGTTCCAAGTTCAAAGAAGCGCCTCTCAAGACCCAAGCACTTACCCGACTTGAATTATGTGCCGCTCACTCACTTTTTGCAGACCTCTGTCATCGTATCCCTAAGCTCATAAAATCTCCTAAACAGCAAACAGTCCTTTGGATGTCCATTGGATCCGGTTATACCTATCATCGCTGAGTACTCTTGTTACTCATCAGGTGGCTGAGATTCAATCTTGGTTAGAGAATGCTTCTTGGCGTCATGTACCAACTAAGGAAAAGCTAGGAGACCTTGCATCTTGAGGTTGAAACGTTGAGAAGTTTTTGGGGTCTATGAAATCCCAAGGATCATGGCCAAACAACCCTCGATTTGAGCTCTCTAAAGAGAGGCGCATTTTAGAGCTCTATAAGGTAGACTTCGGCAGCGGATTTGGATACGGAAGTCTCGCCCTTTGGAAATGGGAAAAGTTAATTTCATTAATCATACGCCCCGTGTGGCTCAGTCTGAGTAAATACTCTGTCCAATTGCGTTTGTATTTGCCATGAATTTAATATCATCAAACAATAAAATACGCATAATGCGTAAGTACATAAATATATGTGTACAGTGTACACTGTACATATTGCCACACCGATAGATGCACAAATTGCAGCATTTCTGGCACGTGACTTTATCACTTCAATTATTAATAATTGCATAATGTTTACTTTGTTAAATGCATCAGTCGTTTTATGCTGTTGTTAATTTTAATTGAAACTTTTAATTGCATTTAATTTTTAAACAAAAACGCCCGGCGATAAGCGGATGTAGCGGAAAAAGAATTGGAACTGGCAATTAAGTGCTGAACAAAGACCTACAACAAATTGTGCACATTTTGGTTTAGACAATGCCCCACTCACACACACACACACACACACACACACAGGCAAACGAATTTGATTATGCACTGCATAAAGGAAAATGTGCAGAAAATGTTGTATAATGAAACAATATTTACCTTCGTTAGCACTGAAAATAGTTTTCAATTTTCTTATGCAGCTGCCGTTGTGCAGCCAACGAACCGAACAACTTAAACTTTAATTTTAACACACAGAACAAAAAAAGAGAAAAAAAGCAATGAAATATAACAAAAACTGTATGCAAATGATCTACCCAGCAGCCACTCAACTTGCCAGTCCAAATTTTCTTAACAAGCTTTTGGCCTAATCAAATACCCCAAACGAACGAACCCCTTTGGCGACCCCCAAATACGAATGTTGCCATCTTGACAGGCAATTGTCTTATGTGGTATGCTAATTTTTTTGCATTGTATGTACAAAACTCTGCCAGCGACTGTGTGAGTGTGAGTGTGAGTGTCGGTATGCTGCCAGCCAGCCAAAAATTATAAACTATAAACTATCTTCTTTGAGGGGTTATTGCCTTTGTAATGGCCTCAAATATGTAAACGTATGCAAGTGCGTCTGTTTCAAGTCGTTTCTTGAGCAGTTGCTGGCACAAGTTTAAGTGCATATCAAAATATTTTGGAATTGGTAAATGATAATTAGATGATAAACATATTTTAATATCTTTCAGAATTTGTTATATGTTGGTATCAGAATATAAGCTGTAAAATATGGTGGAGCTACTTAAAGCTAAGAAAAAACTTACAAAAAAATGAATTAGTTTGAGCATTTTCCCTCCCCTTTATACATAAGTTAATGTTGTCTTTGTACAAAAATACAGTTCAAGGCATTATCTATAAATGGGCTAGACAATTCTCCAAATCCCCAAAATCTAAAATCCCCAAAAATCTTATAAAGCAGAGATAATTTATGACAGAGAAATAAAGGTTATAGGAATGGTTGCATACTTTTCAAAACAGATTCAAACTCAATTTGCTAACATAATGTTAATATGTTAACATTAATGTTAATGCTCTGTTTAACATAAGAAGGCACACATTCACATTCACATTCATTCCCCCCGATTTAATATGGCAGGGCCGACTTTAATCCAAGCTCCTGGCCTAAGTTCAAAATTTGCGGCCTCTTCAACATTTCGAACTTTTACCGCTTACCATTACTGAGATCTGTGCGTTCAGACTGACTGACAGACTAGAGATTGGCGCGTGTCCAATATTTTCAGCACGACACGACGTAACACGATTAGCACGCACAGTCAAACATTTTATAAGCACAACACAACACGCACTACTTTATTTATTACTTTTATCAAATTCTTACAAATTTTTTGGTAAAATTCTTGTATTAGATAAATCTTCTAGAATGTCTTTAACTATTCAGACTACATTTGATTTCTCTGGACTTAAAACAAAATTCAATAATGAAGATCAGAGGATACAATACACTTTTCCAGTGATTTCAGAGTTCCTGATTGAAACTCGTATATATACTAGAAGTCCGTCAATTTCGGTGTGAAATGTTTTTGTAGTTTGCTGTTAAATGGAAGTCGGTGTTTCTCTGAAACAGCTAAGTAGTGCTAGTCATTTCATATCGCTGAAATTGACACGCAAATCCACGCAAGAATTCTGATCTCACAACGTGTGCTAAGTCGTGCGTTTTTGTGACACGAAAAAAAAACACGACACGCTGCCAACTCTAGGGCAGACTCGAATGTTGTGACTGATCAAGAATACATGTACAGGGTGCGCCATATAAAGTGTCGGTATGGCAACACTGAATATCTTTGAAATTTACCAACCGATTGCTTTTGTTAGACATGTTTTGGAAACATCAATCTAGTACAATTTTGACCATGGAACGCTTCACACCAAAACAACGTGCCGAAATAGTGACGCTGTTCGCTACGCCGACGCCGACACTGAACCAGATTTTTGGAAACAAATTTTGATGACCGATGAGGCCCATTTCACGCTTTCTGGTGGTGTTAATAAGCAAAATTGTCGCATATGGGGCACGGAAAATCCACACCGCATCCATGAAATGCCTTTACACGACCAAAAAGTGACCTGGACGCCTGGTATCAAAAAGAGGCGATATTGACTGGCCACCCAGATCTCCAGATTTGACCGCCCCAGACTTCTTTTTGTGGGGCTATTTAAAAAGCATGGTTTACGCCAGCGATCCACAGACCATTGAAGAGCTTAAGGCCAACGTTCGTGCCGAAATCGCCACTTTATCGACTGAGACGCTCGAAAAAGTGATGGAAAATGCCGCAAAAAGGGCACATTTTGTTGTTTGATGATGTTGTGTTCAAAAAGTAGTCGAAATAAATTGTACAGGACCAAAGTAAAGGATCAAGATCAACATATAGCAATCGGTTGTTTGTTTTTATATTTATTCAGTGTTGCCATACCGACACTTTATATGGCGCACCCTGTATATACTCAGAACAAGAGCGTAAGTTAAAGTCGGCCCTGCCCGACATCGAAATACCCGTTACTCAGGACAATTAAGTTGTTTAATAGCCTCATGCGGCTCAGATAAGTATGCAACGCTTTTTTAACTCTGCCATTTCTTATCCGATCTTAATGAGACATTGTGAGATTGTAGATATTGGTCATATACACTACCCAGCAAAAGCTGAGCTCGATATCTTAATGGGTGACATGAGATAAAGCCCACGGACATAAAGCCCATATCGAAATTAATCGTAGTGTCCTCCGAAGTATCACTCATATTTAGAATAGGCGATAAGTCCGCTCGGACATAATGCCCAGATTTTTTCAGACACAAGTCCCATATGAAAATTTGAATTCAGTGTCAAAAGACAGCTAAAAATTTAAATAATAATACCTAATTATACTAAAAAATAAGAATTCGCAAACCTTAAAAGATGGAATGGTGGTTTTTTGGAAGACGAGGGACGTCGATTATAGATAGATGTGTCGAGGAGAAGACCAGGATCTTCAAGGGAAAGCAATTGGTGGGATCGGCTTTAATGAAACCATTGCAGCCCATCTATTCCTACAGTTGGTGCGATTGAGCCATGGCATCAAGCAAAAATGACCACTGGCCAACTACTCGATGTCCAAGACCAGTTTTAGTCTCTTAATCTCCTTAATATTCTCCAGATGATATTGCGCATTTATAATATCCATGGTTTCGATCGATGGCACATGGACTGCCTTCTGGCTCTTCCATTTATTTATAGAAGTAAAAGTTTTCGTCGTCTTGTGGATCTCCTCAAAAGATGTGCTATATAAAAAGCGCTGAATCTGATTTTTTTCTAAAGTGGAGTTTAGGTTTTACAA
>JAWNNO010006373.1:0-15758 GCA_035044985.1 Lordiphosa fenestrarum | reverse complement strand
GGCTTTCGCTCGCATGCCCTCCTTTGTTCGTGAGGGTTTTTCCTTATTTTTGGTACTAAGCCCCGCCCGTACTGGAGATAGCAGCAGCTTTTCTTCCGCCTCTGTATTAGTTGAACCTCCATGCGATTCACAGTCCGAGTCTGTATCGACTGCAGTACCCGCCACACTTTGGTCCTTGTCGTATCGGCAGTAGCTGTACAACTGTCCTGGCCTGCTCCAACCACGACAGAGGTGTGACCGCTGGCGACACGAAGTGGGAATCTCTCCCCACCGTGCCCGCCGGTGGTAGCAGTCACGCCTTCCACCGACGTTTGGGCTGATATCCCAGCCCGAGTTGGGTTCTTTGTGTGTTCCATTATTAATGTACCCATAGTGGTTAATTTTTGTTCGTGGGAACCACCCCATAGCATTTTATGCCTGCTGCCAGGCACCTCTAACCATGGCTTTGGCTCAGCTGCACCCAACATTGTGCTGTTGTGGTAGTGTTGGCCATCACCTTAGCTGGACACTACATTTCCTAGGTGTAAGACGAGCCAGAGACACTATGTATTACCCGCTTTAAGCCGAGGTGCATACAGTGTCCATTGCCCAGCCGACACCCTCGTGGAGGGTTCAGTTAGAGGGTTTTCGTCGGCCTATGGTACATATAAGTTCCAGATGAATATCGACACATTATCTCTAAGTAAAGATGGAAAACAAGAAAGAAAGTCGGTCAAGCCCGACTTTAACTTACTCAGTACCAACGAAATTATACGCTCAGATTAAAGCTGCGCTGCAACTGCGCTGCAGCAGCGAACAGTCTTTTGATCATAGCTCAACCGTTCATCCGATCTTCACCATTTCTTTGGGGGATCGATAAGTAATCCTGATTACTAAATATTTAAAGTTATAAACTGTGGGAGATATGACGTTTTTTCCACATTGCCGGAGCGGGAGGGGCCGTGGCCAAAAATGAAAATAAACTTGATCTGCCTGCAAATATAAGAAGTTTTTGTCCCATACATGTCAAACCTCTATCTCTTACCATCTCTGAGATCTGTGCGTTCATACGGACAGACAGACGGACGGAAGGACGGACGGACGGACAGACAGACGGATATGGCTATATCGACTCGGCTGTTGATGCTGATCAAAAATATATATACTTTATGGGGTCGAAGATGCTTCCTTCTGTCTGTTATATGCTTTTGCACAAACTTATAATACTCCAAGTACCTACGGTACAGATTCGCACCCTACCTTGAGTTAGACTGGACCACCCTGGAAACAAATACTGTGCTCATGATAACTGGCGTTGATTTGAGCATTCGGTTTGGTTGGTTTGCCTATTGGCTTTTATTGGTTTGCCAAATCTCCTAACAAAATACAAGAGGTTTGAAATAACTGCGTGGCCTAAGATTTGGCAATCGATTCGAATTTGGTAGGACGAGTTTTCTATGGCTCTCCCGATAATGATTACGGTCCCTGCTTTGTTTGGATAATGTAAAAGGCTTTGCATTTTATAAGATGCTCCGATATACAAATGAACTGTGCTCTATATTTAAAAGCATTAAATCATTTACGTAAAGATTGGTTAAGACAAGGCTGATATAAGATTTATTTGTACCTTTTTTTCTTTGCCATTTTTTTAGCATGCTGGTATGGGGCTGCGTTCAATGCATACCGACGCCGGCTGCGTCTGCCGTAGATGATATCCACTTGTTGACGGAATCCTCGCTGGCACCAAAGCTGCCTAACATCACCAGTGATTTCAAGGCCAGTCGAATATATGAGTCATTTCGGGCGCTTTCTTCTCTTGGCCAGGCTCCTCATGAAATTGCTATGCTCAGTAGACAGCGCAGCTTGAGCTATGAGAATGCTACAGAATCAATCACGCGTTTGGATCGATTGCGTGTGACTCGCAGTATGGCTGCGGACATGTTAAGTCGCAACATTTCGATTATTTTGGAAAACCTGCTGAAGCATTATGAACAGTCGCAGCTGCCCACACATGGCCAGGGACTACCTACGGTGGTGCGCACCAATATACTAATTCGCAGTATGGGGCCCGTCTCCGAGCTGGATATGGACTATTCAATGGACTGCTACTTCAGACAGTACTGGCGTGATAAGCGGCTTAGCTTTAAGGGACCCATCAAGAGTTTGTCGCTCAGCATTAAAATGCTGGACAAGATCTGGCGGCCAGACACGTACTTCTATAATGGCAAGCACTCGCACATACACACCATAACCGTGCCCAATAAGTTGCTGCGGCTGGATCAAGATGGTGGAATTCTGTATTCAATGCGGTAGGTAGGAAGCTGGCGGTTCGCTCTGATGTCTAACACTTTGCCCAAACATTCCAGATTAACAATCAAAGCCACCTGTCCCATGGAGTTGAAAAACTTTCCGATGGACAGGCAGTCATGTCCGCTTGTAATTGGAAGTTGTAAGTATGAGCCTGTGTCGTTGAAAGACTCTAAAAGCTCGACAGTTTCTCTCATTTCCGGTAGAAATATTTCACTCAGTTTATAAAACCTTTAAAAAAATGATAACTAGATTTGATTAAACTATTACAATTACACGAAAGAAAATGGGGGGAAACATCCGTCAATTAACAGAACATTTTATTTTTGTACGATGTACCAAAGGTTGACAGAGTATACGCTAATATTGCCTTCTGGACATAGCCGGTAAGCAGTATTATTTATCGGATCCGCTGATGCAATGGTGAAGATCGGATGAACGGTAGTCGAGTAAATGGAAAAACGAGCATTTATGCTTAACAGGAAAAGCGATGGGCAGCACTTTACACTCCTTAAAACTCCGTGTGATACATAAAAACATTGTGAGGCACAGAGTATGCTATAGTCGGGCTAGACCGATTTTATTTGTGTTTTATAAATATTTTTATACCCTTGCAAAGAGTATTTTAGTTTTGCCCAGAAGTGTGTAACGCATAGAAATATTCATTTCCTACCCCATAAATTATATATATTCTTGATCAGGGTGACAAGCTGAGTCGATTGAGCTTTGTCCGTCCGTCTGGCTGTCTGTTTCTACGCGAACTAGTTTCTAAGTTTTAAAGCTATCGAGCTGAAATTTTGCATAGAGTCTTATTTTTGCTGCACATTACTAATACGTCGGAACCGACCGGATCGGATGACTATATCTCATTGATCCCATAGGAACAATCGGTCGGAAAACTAGTGCTAGTATGAAAAACTTTTTTCTTTTCAATGGAAACGTCTCCAGAATTTGTAATCGTAGCTTTTCTATGTTTTTTTATAATTCTACCAACTCTTATTAAAATCGGACAAGTATATGGTATAGCTGCCATACAAAAGATAGGTCTGAAAAACGGTATTAGTTAGAAAAACTTTTTGTCACATATTAGTTATCTACGGCTACACTCAGGGAAAAATCGCATAGTAAAACCTAACACATGTAGTGCGCATGTCGCCAAAAGAAATCCCTAAGATACTTTTTGCAGCCTGGAAATATGCGCTCGATTGTTCCATATAATTGGTTAGAGATATATCGACTCAGATAACTGCGTGAGATTGTAGGCTAAAAATGGCGACAATCTCACAGGCTCTGTTAATAGCTTTCTTCAGAGCCGCTGGAGCAGGCAGCTTGCTATTCTAATTTGCACTTCGCCAAGAAAGGTTCACCACATTCTTTAGCGCATGCAAATTTATCCGTCATATTGAAGAAATTTTATAAATTTGTTGCATTTTAGGAGTGTGAGAAAAGGCGTTAGGTACAAAAATTAAAGAATCTATACCATGCAACGTCATGGGAACTAGGGAACAGTGTCGCCCCTGGGGATAGCCTTGGGAAAGCCGATAGGCTTTAAGCCGGTTCGCTCTTTCCTCTCACATTGGAGTGCGTTGGGAACGGTCGAAGTCCCGATCCGCGACGACATTCATGTAGGTCAGGGACAGGGACAGTTTGGGAAACTGAACAAGGCAATAAAGGGAAGCACCGGACGTTGACAAGGGCACAGCCAAGCAAAATCATTGGTGTGGGCCGTCCAAAGAATGAGAAAAAAAAAAGAAAACTGAAATCAACATTTTTGTGTGCAGTTTGGATCGGTCAAAGAAATTTCCTCATTGGAAATAAATTTGATAAATAAATAAATCAGTGACAAAAGGAATGCAAAAAGAAAACGTGAGTTTGACAGCGAGAACAAATCGAATCGTTTGGCTGATGAAAGTTTTTTTGTGATCCAGCAACGGGTTATTTGAGCCGAAGTGGGACCAATACTGGCCGTATCTGGGCTCGGCGAATCCCCTCCAACTCAGAACGAAGAAGAATCCTGGGCAGCCAACAAAGCCTGGCCTGCGGAGCGAGAGGTGGCGAATCTTTTTTTTTTTAGCATTTTTATTGTCAAGAAAGGCTTAAAGATATTACATGTTAATTATATCTAATTAGGGTTTAGCCTTGTGGGACAAATCCAAGACTAACTTAACTAAAGGAATGACAAATATTGTCTAGTGCTGAGCGCTTATCAGGCAACGTAAGGCAATGAATGGTGAAGTTACTTAGATTTAAATTTGGTGATAAAATGATTATTATATATAGTACGTATGTTTAGAAGGACAAAATATTACATATTAAATGTAATCTTACGCTACAGTAAAACCCACAATCCGGGTAAAAACCTGCATTACAACAAATTTTTGACTAATTCATTCGGATCTAAGGTCAATCGATTTCTATGATGGAAGATGAGATTGCCCTCCGAATCGTGAATAATTCTTTAAGGTATCTATATTGTGAGCTTGAATTTGGCTTGGGAATAGGCATAACCCGGCTACGTTTCCAACTAATTGGAAAGTAGTCAGCGTTATAGCAATTATTGAATATATTAGCTAGGTGCCTGAGGGCCGGCAAGTTGCATCTCTCAAGGAGGAAACTGCTAGAACCATCAGGCCCTGGCTAGTCCCACTCTAGGAGTTGCTCGGCATTTGTGAAGCCAAAGTCCTCAGCCCCGCGCCATTCGCCATCAGCATTTTGACTACAGTCGAAGTTAACTTTGTATTAAACAGAGCCTGGGGCGTGCGAAACAAGTTGACTACTTCTCTATTTACATGGTTCGGCGTGTGAGCCGAGTTCAGAGTTGACCGACGACATGTTATCATTTTGCTAGTGCACCCTTTCAAACGACCAAGCAAGTGCATTGACTTTTTCTTCTAAATCGATATCATTATGCTCCCTGGGAGATAATTGAATTTAATCTGAGCATCCCTCGAGGTTGTTTGACGCAACTTCTTCAAGCTAATTTCGCTAGGATTCAGGTGGAGGACCCTATTTTCTGTGTATTTGAGGTGGCTGATCTCAATTTGGGTGTTTATTTGGATGGACAATTCGAAAATAAGATTTCTAATGTGTGCCTTCTCTCTAGAGGAAAGTGTGAGTTGGCGCCTATATAACATCCGCCTGAGGTTCCGCCTATGCCTGATTTGCTCAAGGCAAGGGCGGCTCAAGCGAACAGATCTAATTCTACATTCAGATTTTCTACGAGGGCTTCCATATCGGACGGACTTTGGTTCCTATCTATTGGTACTGATCTAATATTTCGCAGCAGAGTTGCATTCCGCATTAGAGTGTCCATTCTATTGAAATTGTGGATGATTTTGGGGTCTTGAAGCTCAAGGCGCAAACGCCCCAAGCGAATATCAAGTTTTACCCCAAAATGATCAGACGTAAAGTCCTTAAGGTTGAGGTAGTGAATCGCGCGCCTAAATGCTAAAGACGGGAAAGGAGAAGCGGCAAGAGAGGCAAAACGAGAAAGCTAAGCTAACTTCGCTAACTACTTTTTTCCCATTTTCCGACTGATCGTTCGTATGGGAGCTATATGATATAGTCATCCGATTTGGACAAAAACTTGTAGAATTGTGTAAAAGCCCGAGAAACAAACAAATACAAAATTATAGGATGCTACCATTAAAAACAAAAAAGTTTTTCTAACTAAGACTGTTTTTTAGACCTATCTTTTGTATGGCAGCTATACCATATAGGTGTCCGATTTTGATAAAACTTGGTAGAATTATAAAAAAAACATATAAAACCTACGATTACAAAGTTTGGAGTCGTTTCCATTTAAAAGAAAAAAGTTTTTCATACTAAAACTAGTTTTCCGACCGATTGTTCCTATGAGATATAGTCATCCGATCCGGTCGGTTCCTACATATTAGTAGTGTGCAGCAAAAAGAAGACTCTGTGCAAAATTTCAGCTCGATAGCTTTAAAACTGAGAGACTAGTTCGCGTAGAAACAGACAGACGGACAGACGGACAGACAAAGCTCAATCGACTCAGCCTGATTAAGAATATATATAGTTTATGGGGTCGGAAATGAATATTTCTATGCGTTGCAAACTTCTGGGCAAAATTATAATACCCTTTGCAAGGGTATAAAAAATAAACCGTAGGTGTGTTCCGACCCGAGTGATCCAGAAAAGATATTCCTGGTTGAGTCTACGGGGAGCTGTTATAAGGATAAGCCTCCGACCAACGACCAACAGAATATTTACACAGCAGTGTGGTTGTCCTTTTTATACTCTGTACCGTAGGTACATAGAGTATATTAATTTTGTGCAAAAGTAAGTAACAGCCAGAAGGAAGCATCTACGACCCCATAAAGTATATATATTCTTGATCAGCATCAACAGCCGAGTCGATATAGCCATGTCCGTCTGTCTGTCTGTATGAACGCACAGATCTCAGAGATGGTAAGAGATAGAGGTTTGACATGTATGGGACACAGTGCTGCCAATTTTTTTCCAGAAAAAAAGCTCTTTCTGAATGGAAGCAACGGCAAAAAAAGCTGAAAAATTTCTGAAAAAAGCGTAAAAAAAAGCGGTTTTTATGGTATATTTTATTTATTTATTTATAAGATTTTCAGCACGTCGTCTAGTTCTTCGCGATAAGCATCGGTTTCACAATCGTACGACATGCTGGTACCGATCATGCGAAGATAATTTGAAGGGACTTTATATTCATAGCAGCATTTGCCCAGTCTTCGTAAACCATATCTGTGTGTTATATTAAAATAAATAATATATAAATCGGTATCATCCTTTCACTCACAATAAAATATAACCTTATGCTAAGAATGCTGTTTATCGTGCTTAAGCTCATTGAGTTCCTTAACTTGGATTTTACCAAGTTAAGCTGGCTAAATACGCGCTCAACCTCCGCGTTGGACCATGGCAATGAAAACATTTGCAGGGCAACAGTGATTGTGATGACAGTTTGCGTAAAGTAGTGGTGGGGTGATATTGGCAAATATCGATATAAACGTATGATAGAGCTGCCACTCTTACACACATTTGGTATATTTCTACCAAAACTTGTATACTTTGTTCACAGATTTATCGAAAATGGTATATTTTGATACCAAACTTTTTTTGTTTTTGCAAGTTGCATCCGTGCTGCTACATGTTTTCATGAAATTGGTGCCAGCATTAAAAAAAAGCGAAAAAAAATCCAAATTCATTTTTAAAAAGCCAGAATTCCCGCTTCCCGCTATTCACATAATTTTCCCGCAATTGGGCTTCGAAAAAAGCTAGATTTGACGGGAAAAAAGTTAAATTGGCAGCAATGATGGGACATGTACTTCTTATGTCTGCAGCCAGATCAAATTTATTTTTAATTTTGGACACCCCCCCTCCCGCCCCCTCAATTTAGAAAAAACGTCATATCTTCCACAGTTTTAAAGATAGATGGTTCGTTCCTTTAAGACATATTTACTTATCAGGATTACTTATCGATCTCAGATCAATCATGGACTCTACACTCAAAGAGATACTAAAATGGGCCACAGAAGCCGGACTTAGTATTAATGCGGAGAAGACGGACCTCATTCTCTTTACCAAGAAATACAAGGTACCGCCATGGATTCCACCAAAGATAAATGGAATAACACTAACACCAAAGAATAACGTCAAATACCTTGGAGCAGTAATCGATGACCTAGGAGTCGGAGCCGCCGTATACTGTGCAGAGCCAGAAATAAAGCTCTCATACAAACTGCCAAACCACTGCACCATATTCCAGGCGGAAGTCTTCGCAATAAGGAAAGCAGCGGAGTTGGCGGAAATTCACGCTCCATACAACCAAATAAATATCTACGTGGACAGCCAAGCGGCAATCAAGGCAATGCAAGGACACTCCATCAACTCCAGAAATGTCCTTGCGAGCAGGGAACCGCTAGATTCCCTCAGCATCTCCAGAAAGGTGCAAATCTACTGGATTCCCAGCCACCGGGGCATCGACGGAAACGAGATGGCAGACAGTCTTGCAAAAGCCGGAGTCGTACTCGGCCAAGAAGATACATTTAACATACCTATCTCCATACAGACGCTTCATAGCAAGATGGAAGAGATAGCAGAGAAAGAAGCGGAGGTAAGGTGGGAAAACACCAGCGGATGCAGAATCTCTAAAATTATGTGCAAGACAAGAGACAAAAAACTTACGCACTATCTGCTACAGCTCCAGAGAAGAGACTGTAGACTGCTCATTGGCATACTAACGGGACACTGCCTAGCAGCCGCTCATGCGATAAAGCTAGGCATAACAACAGAGGACACCTGCAGGAAATGTATGGAACCTGGAGTCGCAGAAACTCTAGAACACCTAATTTGCAGCTGCCCAGCAATTGCCACGTCAAGATTACAAATTCTGCACACCCCACGGTTCTCTTCTTTGGAGGAAGCGGCCAAGAGACCCCCAAAACAGTTATTGGCATTTGCCAAAACGACAAGAATCCTCCTGGACTTCTAAGTCAAACGTACCCAAAAATTCACCAGGCCTCATTAAGGACCCTAAGGTCTATGTATGACCCCATCTGGGGTCAGCCGGAACTACCTACCTACCTACTTATCGATCCGCCAAAGGAATGGTGAAGATCGGATGAACGGTTGTCGAGTTATTATCAAAAGACTGTTCGCTGCTGCAGCGCAGTAGCAGCGCTGCTCTCAGCTCTCGCAGCATGAAAATGTATGCTGAGCGTTTTATTTCGTTGGTACAGAGTATGTTATAGTCGGGCTTGACCGACTTTCTTTCTTGTTTTGTTTTGCATCTCCCAAATATATTTATCTACATAAATCCGATAGGAAAAAATTACAAAGAAAGATAAACAATCGCATATATATAAAGGCAGGACTTACCCATATACGACGTTTAATTTTTCAATTGCATAAATATAAAAAAAGGGGGCGTCGTTACCATCGTAAAGTTAGGTTTTGTGTAAAATTAAGTTTAACAAGTAAGGGCGCTGCAGTCGAGTTTCCCGACCACAAAATACCCTGTTCATTTATTTTCATTTATTTGTTTTTGAATTTTTGAAGATGTCATCCTAAATGTAGGCAATACTTTTCTAGTCCTGATCAACAACTGGGGGGCTGCTTTTATCAGCTCAACTGTTTCGCTTATAACTCCGATGTTTTTGGTCAGATCTGATTGTACTTTTCAGAATAGATAGATATTGAGCCTAGCTTGATGTATACTAAACCACGAGGCTCTAACTTGAAATGTGTGGATCTGGGGGTTTCTTAAGTCTTGATCTGATCTGCGTACGGCTTACATCTGCCTTCATTCAAAAATTTTTGAAATCTTTTATAGTTTCTGAGATCGACGCGTTCATACTGACGGACGGACAGAGGGACATGGCTATATCGACTCGGCTGTTCTTGCTGATCAAGAATATATATACTTCTCCCTGTTACATACATTCGCACAACTTCATGATCCCCCTTTTCCCATTTTCAATAGGAACAGGGTATAAAAAGGTATCTCCCTTTGGCTTTCCGCCTAAGCAGTCCCATCCGGCTTTTGTAAGCGTCGTAACTCCCCTTGCAAGCCGGCAATACAGGCAACAGAACAAGAAATGTATTCATTTACCTTTTTTCAAGTATGTGTGCTGATGATCCTACTAGAAACGTACTAAGAGACCTCTTGAGGTAGGTTAAGTTAGACTTTAGGACGTATTGCACCAATTAATTCGTCCTCATTATTTGATTTTCCGTTCTGTGTGTGTTATAGTGCCTATAGGCGAGTTATGGCAACAGTCACAAATACGTTCTTGTTAATATGTTGTAAGCCAATCTCGTACAGAAACATTGTTGTTGTTAAATGTGATGTTGAAAATAATTTGTTTCTCTCAAAATAGTCTCAAATAGTCGAAATAATGGAAATTAATGGAAAATAATGGAAAATTTTAAAACGATTATTTTCCATTATTTTTAATAATTTATGGTAATTTTCCATTATTTTTTGATTATTTGTAATCGTAATCATTAAATAATCATAAATTTTCACCAGCAAACTATATAATCACTACGACTATTTTCCAAAAATAATTTAATTGATTAGTAATTCTAATGGCAACTTAACAGGTATGGTTTCAAATATGTTACATTATAGAAATTATTATATGTAAATAGAAAGATGATGCGCTGAGAACTTATGAGAGGGGGAGGAAGGTGATGTTTGCCGCTGTGGACTGATCTGATACGGATTGGAGGAGCCAGCATTATGGGCAGCTGGAGGATAGGTTCGCTGCAGTTAGGGAGGGAGCGCCAGAGTTCCGGTGTGGAACTCTACTCTGGGATTTAAGGGATTGAGAGTTTCATTAGTGTCATGCTATTTTTTTGTTTGTACTTGCTGTTCGTGGTGTGTGAATGTAGGAGCATTGTCGCGTGAGGTAATTGTGCGGACTACAGGGCTTAGAGATGGGACCACCCCCTGGGATCTATTAAGCCAGTTGGCGTAGCCCCTAGAGAAAAAAGGAAGTCACGTAACAAATTGAAAGTGCCACCCCCCTAAAGCGGTAAGTTGGCCAATATAGTCATTTTGTCGCCGGCATTTAAGCGACATAATTAAAAGTTAATTCGCATGGGGGTTTCGGCATTCGCTTCCTCTCCTGTTTTGCAGGTGCGGCACTATATAATAAGCCGGAATTGAAGCTCAATACGAGCCAGCCAATGTGGATTCAAGCACCAGGCCAAATCCCCATATATTAGCCCAAAGATCAGCAGAGTTGGAACGAAGTTGTGTGCTCTTAAAACTCCCAAATCGCTCTTTGTCTACAACTCCCCGTTTTGCTAGCCCAGCAGCATAAATAGAACCATGATGCAACAATAAAGGTGGGGCGGCGTCAGTGTGATGCGTAGAGAACTCACACTTGCGCCGCCTTACCTGTATTGTTGCATCATGAGTAGAACCAAAGGCCTCAGCCAGAGAGAGAGAGAGCTTTTGGCAACCTAGAGGCTTTGCACACAAAAAGGAAAGTTCCAATGCCACCTCCAGTGTGGAAACCGTCTCAGCCGGCGAACGTCCTTGGAGCGCGCCGATTTATTTAAGCCGAGATCGTAGCGAGAAATGGCCAGAACAACTCAAAACATTCCCTGTCGTTAAGCGCCAAAACTATATTTTTTTTGTGAATTTGAAAACCATTTTTTGTGTGTGCAGAGGTAGAAATGACCTAAAAGAAAAGAGAAAATCCCGCCCGAAAATCTCGAAATTGGAAAAAGAGAACGCAAGAAAAATGGCTTCTTGACGCCGGCAGCGCTTATTAATTGCATTAAATTGGTTGCATATCATGAAAAATTCATGCATTCCCTTTTTGGTTTGTTTTCGTTCGAGCACAATTCTTTTCTTTGCTTCTTTTCATTTCTTCTTCTATGATCACCATACTCACTGCAAACAAATTTACAGTTACGGTGAAACGAAAAGAAGGAATAGAGACAGTCGAAGTGATTTGTCCGCAGGTTATCATATGTTGTTCAAATTTGTTTTCCGTTCTTTTTCGCTATGGTATTCTTTTTATACCCTTGCAATAGGGTATTATAAATTTGGCGAGAAGTTTGCAACGCAAAGAAATATTCATATCCGACCCCATAAACTATATATATTCTTGATCAGGGTGACGTGCTGAGTCGATTGAGCTTTGTCCGTCCGTCTGTCCGTCTGTCTGTCTGTCCGTCTGTTTCCACGCGAACTAGTCTCTCAGTTTTAAAGCTATCGAGCTGAAATTTTGCATATAGTCTTCTTTTTGCTGCACACTAATATGTCGGAACCGACCGGATCGGATGACTATCATAGCTCCCATGGGAACAATCGGTCGGAAAACTCGTTGGAGTTTAAAAAAATTTTTTCTTTTCAATGGAAACGTCTCCAAACTTTGTAATCGTAGGTTTTCTATGACTTTTTATAATTCTTCCAAGTTTTATTAAAATCGGACAAATATATGGTGAAGCTGCCATACAAAAGATAAGTCTGAAAAACAGTCTTAGCTAGAAAAACGAACGAAGTTAGCTTAGCTTTCTCGTTTATTTTGCTCCGTTCCGTTTATAATTTACAGTTCCTGCCTCGTATGGAAGCGCTTTTCACGTTGGACTTTGTTATGTAAATGGAAACAAATTTTTGTCTTCCCTCAATTCCAAACTTTATTTAGAGATGCCTTAAGCATTCAAGACAGCGTTATTTAAAGAGATCACCAAATTTGAAAGAGAAGCTAAAAGTGAAATGAGTTTCTCTTTCTTGTCTAATTTTTGGTAATTGCTATACACTACGAATTTAGCATATCAATTGCTGAAACTTTTTTTGCCTATGCTATTTTAATTCTCTCAACTTTAATTAAATTTACCACCTTTTTCTTGCATTCTTCTAATGGATTGAATGTATACAGGGTGCGCCATATAAAGTGTCGGTATGGCAACACTGAATAAATATAAAAACAAACAACCGATTGCTATATGTTTATCTTGTTCCTCTAATTTCGTCCTGTACAATTTATTTCGACTACTTTTTAAACACAACATCAATCAAGTGGCCGCCTTTATTGGCCACAACAAAATGTGCCCTTTTTGCGGCATTTTGGTTTTGGCGCAAACGCCGGCCCAAACAGTCACTTTTTGGTCGTGTAAAGGTATTTCATGGATGCGGTGTGGATTTTCCGTGCCCCATATGCGACAATTTTACTTATTAACACCACCAGAAAGCGTGAAATGGGCCTCATCGGTCATCAAAATTTGTTAGCACACTTAAACGATTATTTTCGATGAACAGCGTCACTATTTCGGCACGTTGTTTTGGAGTGAAGCGTTCCATGGTCAAAATTGTACTAGATTGATGTTTCCAAAACATGTCTAGCAAGCAATCGGTTTGTAAATGTCAAAGTTATTCAGTGTTGCCATACCGACACTTTATATGGCGCACCCTGTACAAATTTTAATATTTATTTAACTATTTAATTATTTAAAGCCAGTCATTTTGCAAAACATTTGAATCTTTTACCTTGCCATAATGCTACTGAATACGCTTTCATTTCATTCATTTTATATTACAAACTGCAGGTTTACTCAGTAAAAAGGTCACATAAACCAGTCGCATACATTTTATATTACTTTATTTATTTATTATTTTAAACTTGTCCTTAGTCAGAGAAATTATTTAAATCTTATTTAGGAAGTATGAGGACTATTTTTATACCCTGTTCCTATTGAAAATGGGAAAAGGGGGATCATGAAGTTGTGCGAATGTATGTAACAGGGAGAAGTATATATATTCTTGATCAGCAAGAACAGCCGAGTCGATATAGCCATGTCCCTCTGTCCGTCCGTCTGTATGAACGCGTCGATCTCAGAAACTATAAAAGATTTCAAAAATTTTTGAATGAAGGCAGATGTAAGCCGTACGCAGATCAGATCAAGACTTAAGAAACCACCAGATCCACACTTTTCAAGTTCGAGCCTCGTGGCTTAGTATAATCAAGCTATGCCCAATATCTATCTATTCTGAAAAGTACATTCAAATCGGACAAAAAACACCGGAGTAATAAGAGAAACAATTGAGCTGATAAGGGCACTTAAAGGTCATTTAGGATGGCAATTTAATAGCTGTTACAAAAACCGGTCACATACATCTTCAAAAACTCAAAACAAATAAATGAAAACAAATGAACAGGGTATTCTGCAGTCGGGAAACTCGACTGCAGCGCCCTTACTTTGCTAAATTAAAATTTATGAACTATTTTTGAAAAAGTTTTATTCTTTTGATTTATATGAAGCCACGCATCGTCGTAATATGTCAGTGAAGTAGTTTGAGTGTTTTCTTAGGAATCACCGACCTATCCGTTGGTCTTGCGGAATGGTGATCAGGTAGGGTGGGCAACAACACAAACATCAGCACTGCCTTCTCCCTGTTAAATTGCGTAATGTTCTTTCCTTATAATCTTTTCTGTCCCTTTCTGCTTTCTATCTGACTTTATTATACTCTGTACCGAAGGTACATAGAGTATTATAAGTTTGTGCAAAAATATGTAACATCCAGAAGTAAGCATCTCCGACCCCATAAAGTATATATATTCTTGATCAGCATCAACAGCCGAGTCGATATAGCCATGTCCGTCTGTCCGTCTGTCCGTCCGTCCGTCTGTCCGTCTGTCTGTCCGTATGAACGCACAGATCTCAGAGATGGTAAGAGATAGAGGTTTGACGTGTATGGGACATATGCTTCTTATGTCTGCAGGCAGATCAAGTTTATTTTCAATTTTGGCCACGCCCCCTCCCGCCCCCGCAATTTAGAAAAAACGTCATATCTCTCACAGTTTTAAAGATAGATGGCTTGTTCCTTCTGGACATATTTAGTTATTAGAATAACTTATCGATCCGCCAAAGGAATGAAGAAGATCGGATGAACGGTTTTCGAGTTATGATCAAAAGACAAAATTTCTTGGTACAGAGTATGTTATAGTCGGGCTTGACCGACTTTCTTTCTTGTTTTTCAATGAGTTTTGTTAAGATTTTTCCACCTTCGTAAAACGCACGCGAAATCAATTTAATTATATGTAGAGCAAGCGAGTGAGTAGCACGGTGGTTCATCCCATATGGAACCCATCCCTTTACCGACGTCCTTTGAGCGGGAACCAGCGCATGCTCCGCTAAGCACTACACGACCATCTTCTCGTTTAACTTAACAGACATCGACGTTGTATGTAACAGTATTATAATCTATTTTATAATTTTATTTGGCGCCCAACTTTGGGACCAGAAGCAGCCAACTCTGGTAGCTGTGACCGGCAAACCCCGACCTAGATGAAAAATTCAACACGTAATAAAACTCGTTTGATTTCGTCTTTCCCTTATGTCTTATTAATTGAATGGTATCTTTGGAGAAACAACTGCTAATATTTTTGCTTTATTTCCTGGAATTAAATGTTACCAATTAACTCATGAGTTTTAGCTGGATCGACTGGAGATGCTATATAACTGTTTATAGATATAGTTTCGCGATCTATCATTGGCCAAAACCATTTGATCTCTAGTGTTTCTGCTATTACCATTATTCACCTTATTTGGATTCTGGTTTCACGTGGACAGCAAGCCAATAAATTCTATTCTGGGGCAGTCACACCCTCTAGTCGCTCTCTGGAGTCAACACGACTTTCTTAATTAAGTCCGTTGCCAAGCAACTAACATATATCCCCTTCCCTCTGAGTGTCTGGATGAATATTCGTTGTCCTTTGCCTTGTATTTATCAAATGAACTTCGTGTCTGGTTCGAGAGCAAAGTAATGTTTTTAAGTTTCTAATTGAGAATGTTGTTAGCATGTTTTTTAGCGAAGTATCTGGGCGTCATTCTTGACTCAAAACTCTCTTGGAAGAGAAACTCTGAGGAAAGAATGAAGAAGGCATTAGGCGCGTACTATGCCTGCAAAAAGACCTTTGGTAGGAAGTGGGGACTGCAACCGTATATCATTCATTGGTTAT
>JAWNNO010006371.1:0-130002 GCA_035044985.1 Lordiphosa fenestrarum | reverse complement strand
ATTACAAATTCTGCACACCCCACGGTTCTCTTCTTTGGAGGAAGCGGCCAAGAGACCCCCAAAACAGTTATTGGCATTTGCCAAAACGACAAAAATCCTCCTGGACTTCTAAGACAAACGTACCCAAATAATCACCCGGCCTCATTAAGGACCCTAAGGTCTATGTGTGACCCCATCTGGGGTCAGCCGGAACTACCTACCTACCTAAGTTCCAGGGATCAGACTAATCTCACGGCTAACCACAATCGGTGGCTAAACCCCGCACAATTTATAGACACAATATTTCTTCATTGGTTTCAATTAGCCAGCAATATGGCCATATTGTATAAGACCAGATCTTTATCTGGTCACTGGCGACCATGTGAGCGGCTGCAACAAAAGTCATTTCGAATGCAATCGCCCCATCAATACCTGCGCCATCGATACGACACCCAAATCGGCCCCAGCTCGAGCCTTTGTGCTTAATCACCCTGTGCGCCTTTGATGTGGCCATGGGGGCCGCCCGGGGGTTAATTGTGGCCAGCTCATTGGGTGGCAAATCAATTAAAAAAAAAACAAAGAGTAAAACCTTTGTGTATGACCATGCGAAAAGAACTTGGCTTTCCTATTCCTGGAATGCTGCCAATGCGCCATGGCTGGTAGAGTTTTCAATAATAAAAATAAAACAGCGATCTTAACACCTTCTGCCAGAAAATTTGTTTGTTAATTTTAAATGCAAACTGGCTTAAGCCGGGAGAAGAAAAAGAAAATAGAGAACGAAAGGTTGCCTAGTTTATCGTCTTGAAGAGAAGCGAATTTGAAATGCTCTTTGATTTGATAGAAAAGTAAAATTCTGTTGAAGTTCGTAGGGCTTAAGGTAAGGCTCGCTTTTCACAGTGTAAGACTATCAATCATTCTTTATCAAGATTTCTTTTCAAAAACACATTCTCTTCCGCTCTAAGTACGACAGTTGGGTTTTTGCCCAGGTTACCATGACTGTTTCTTGGCAGCATAACAAATATCAAGCTGCAAATGATATTCACTTAGTAAAAATAGCGTATAAAGTGTACACTAATCAATAGATTACCTTTTATTTTGTACGAATTGGAAAAAAGGAGGAAGAATAGATGCAGAGCTCTCAAATGGTATGACCGCCTACTGCGCCACGTGTAGAACTGTAATTGAACTCAACATAAAGTAAGCTTGCCCTTCTACAGGAACTGTTGCAACACTGTTGAGCTCTCAAATGGTATGACCACCTACTGCGCCACGTGTAGAACTGTTATTGAACTCAACTTAACGTAAGCTTGCGCTTCTACAGGAACTGCTGCAATACTGTTGATCTCTTAAATGGTATCACCGCCTACTGCGCCACTTGTAGAACTGTAATTGAACTCAACTTAACGTAAGCTTGCACTTCTACAGGAACTGCTGCAATACTGTTGAGCTCTCAAATGGTATGACCGCCTACTGCGCCACTTTTAGAACTGTAATTGAACTCAACTTAACGTAAGCTTGCACTTCTACAGGAACTGCTGCAACACTGTTGAGCTCTCAAATGGTATGACCGCCTACTGCGCCACCTGTAGAACTGTAATTGAATTCAACATAACGTAATCTCTCGCTTCTACAGGAACTGTTGCAGCACTGAAGCTTCCGTTAAATCTGCAAATCAACGTAGATCCTGTTTCGTTGTATATCGAAATATGCTCCATTGAGTATGGGAATCTTCCAGCGACAGTAAAGAAACGCAGCAGAAAATTTCTACATAGAGCTGCTTTGATTTGGAAATGCTCAAATTTAGATACTTAATTTTCCCCTGATATTTGTCAATTTACTTCAAGGAAAGTTGAACTTTTCAAAGTTATCGGATCATTTCATATCATTTCATAACGTATTATTTTTTAAACCGTATTTTCTTTTGTCGAGATCTCATATAAGATGGGTGAAAATACAGTAGTTTACGGTGAGTTGGCTGTCAAAAACCTCATAAGATTATTTTGAATATTGTTCATCATATATTTTACTGCTTCTCAGATTGACGCTTACACTTGTCTGATATCTTATTTGGAAAAGATACTTTAGAAATACGTTCAGTTGGTAGGCATTGATCGCTGATGATAGAGGGTGGTTCCTCTTGAAACAGCTGTACGATCTACCAGCCTCCTTTGTTGTGTTGTGTCTCCGTTTAAAGTTGTGCGAAAGCATAACATGACCTCGAGCCGGCTAAAAACTGCAGGTGTATTTGAAAAAGTTTTATGAGATATCAGACAATACAGCTTAAGATGAAGTCGTTTATCAATCAGTAGAACTCTTAAGCTTCTTGGATTTGACTGACAGGCAGCTTCATAATTTGCTTCTAAAAAATGAACTTAACATCGTAAAGCTACGATAGGAAGCGAACAATTTGATAGTGGCAAGGACTTTACAAGGGGAAAGACTGCCTTATGCCACCAATTGTCTTAACTTCAACACATAAGCAGTTCCAGTACAAGAGTATTCAGTTCAGTTCAGTTGAAAATGCAGAAGTGCAGACTGAAAGGTAAGGCAGTCGCTGGTAGCGTGAGGCATAAATGTTGAAATGTCATGCTATATGTGGCTTGTTCCCGAGCGGGCATAACATCCGCTCCCGTTAATTACGCTCAGGAATAGAAAACAAAAAACTGAAATGGATGGGTGTGGGCTTCAGCTGTAAACGATGGCTAATTTGATGACTTTAATTCCTTGTTTGTGATGTTCCATTAAGATGTTCAGATTATCATAAAGATTTTATAGATGGGGCAAGTGTTTACGAGTAGAAAGGAGGTTTAAAGTGGGCGTAGCAACACACGTTGGGTTATAGCTAGCTATTAATATAAATATTTATAATGATTTAAGCTTTTTTTTTAACAATTACTAAACTCAATTTAATTTATTTGATGGGCTTGGCCGCTGCTAACAATGCACCCATTCAGCAGATAATTGCTAATAGTGATGATTATTTTATGATTTGCGATTGCGGAAAACTGTTTACTAAAAGCAAATGAATGGAAAAATAAGAAAAAGATGTAAGATTCCATATGAAAGCATATCGTTATGAAAAATCAAGCTTGTTACCAAAAAAAAAACAAGAACAAATTATCCAATTTAAAGTACAATGTTCTCACTTCAAGAACAGTTTTTTGAGCTTTGAGTTTATATGGTTCTGTTTTAAGAATATTTTAAGTCCATATTTTCATATTCATATAATTTTCATATTTCTTTAAATGTTCGCTTGATTATATAATACTTACATGTGTACAATAACTTTCCGATAACCAACCACTTGATTTAGTGCATTTAAGTCGTTTCGAGAAACATAAAACAATCTTTATGGGACTTATCTGGGAATCGAACCCTGGATCTGTTGGAATCAGCGAACCATTGATGGATGGGCGTGATAGCTCATTGCACCATCGCACGATTTTGTAGCTACCATTGAATTAAACAGAAAACAGAACCAGAATCGTATACTGAAAAACCTTTTAGTCGGGTCAAGAACTGGTTCGTAAGCCGATATTTTGTAATTTGTTGTGTAGGGTTATCAGAGAATCGATATTATTGGAACCGATAGAACCTAAAGAGTCTACTGTCATATTCTTTCAATGATTATTAGTTCCAATTCAATGTTTATTGTAAAATCCAAATATTAAATTAAGAAATGCTTCTACCAAATGGATACCGAAATCATTCCAAAGATATTTCTTAAGATCCTGCTTTTTCTTGTGCTCATTTCAAGCTTTGTTCAAAATATTTGCCCCTCAAAACTTTTCAAAAATTCTTGTGCTTAGTTGGAGTTAAATATGACTTATTTTCAGTACGGGGTTTTCCTCTGAGTTTAAGTAAGCAATATTTAAGTTAAACGTCTAACTAGATCAGGAATCTGATAATGATTCTGACTTAAACCAAATTCAAGGAGCTTAAGGTGCCTCAGAAAAGAATGGCAAACAAGGTCACACTGAAATATTTGAGGAAATCAGCTCCGAGGCTGATTAAGTTTGGACTTAATTGTGACTTAGAACTGATTTAGAAATTGATTTAGAATTGACAAAGATTTGATAAGCTTTTGCATAAGATTTAATATCGTTTTGCTTGCTAGTGTGACCGTTTTTTATAGATAATTTAAATTCGGCACTTGTTTCAAAGTGGAGAGCATTGTAAGTTTCTTCCTTTCAAACTTTTCTTATTTTAATAACACTAGACAACAAGATCCAGTATATTGCAGGTTGTTTAGTGATTCTAGATGATTCTAGTTTTTTATGTGCTGAACACGAAGCTGTCTTAAAAAACGATCCTTGACGTCTAGATTATTGGTAATTTGAACTTATATGAAAAGGCTTACAAGGCATATTTTAACATCTTTAAAGTTTTTTAGGAAACATTTTCATTTGATTTGGATCTTTTTGATATTAAGGTAAAATTATACTTTTTAGCTTTAAAATAAACTATACCAAATATTTCTGATATTTTTTTTACGAGAAGATATAACATTTTCAGCACATGTGTAAGTGTGTTGAAATTGCATAGCATACTTTTGGGCAGTAGACAACTTCGTAGTTTGAAGCACAGGTATTCAAAATGGCATATCTTCTCTTAAAAAAATCGCAGAATTGTTTTGGTTAGTTTGTTTTAAAGCTACTTTACTTTATATCAAAAAAAGTTATAATATTATTTTAGTTTTACCGTATAACTTGTCTAAAAAGTGTCCAAATGGGCACTTTAGGCTACTTTAAGCTTAAATTACTATAAATCTGGATGTGTTGGACCATTTCTCTAAACACAGAGTCATCTAGCATCCCCATCAACTCTTCAAAAAATTAGAAAAATTCGAGTTTTGTGTAATTATTTACTTAATGCATTTTAGAGTGCATTCGTGCCTTAGTTTTAGAGTCTTAAAAGAAATGGTTTTTATAATTTCTTGCGGCATTATGTTTACTTTACTGCCAATTATAAGTTAACTCAAATTAATAAACACCAAGCAAGCATGCACGAGTGTGCGTGTTCGTGCATGTTCGTGAGCGGCATAAAACTAATGCTAAATTAAACTTTTCATACAATTTGGCAAAGCATTTAACAACTATTCAAAGAAAGTTCCCTTTTGCAATCGATCCTGCATAATCTCAACCTATCTAAAGGCATTTTAAGCCCCCTGGCAAAAAGTTTCATTCTCGGAAACTTGCAATGTGAAACAGAAAGTTTCAACACTTTCCGCGAAACCCTTGACAAAGTTAAAGTATCCTACCACCACAGCTTTTTACACCAGACCACATTAAATGGTTTTTATTAATGATTATGATTATGCATAACATTAAAGTGCCTTTTTTTCTCGCTTCTTTTACGGGGGCCCCCGAGGCGTTCGCCTGGCCCACAATATGAAACTGGCGCGCGCATAATGATTAGGCAAAAGGTAGTAAAGCCGTCAGACACACAATACCAACAAAAGTTTTTACAAATTCAAATCCGAAACGCATTGAAAACGCTCTGAGTGGATCCACTTTGTATGCCTGGGCACAGCTCGAAAACTTAATTAAAACAAACGTTTGCCCATCTAATTAGCATAACAAAAGATCCAAAAGTCCAAGTCAGTCACTCGCTCAGTCGGTTGGGTTGAGTCAGCGCCGGACGGACTTGGCTGGACTTTTGATACTTTATAGATTTACTTACGCTTGGCCAGCGTAATTCGATGGTGTTCTGGGGCGGAAACTGCAATTAGTTGTTAGAAAAATGCCATAAATTAGATTGCGCCACAGAAATGCGGCGCAAAGTTTGTGCGATTATCGCCCGGCCGCAGTCCCAGCGGTCCCAGCGGTCCCCGCAGCTCGCATGGAACAATGAGGCCATAATTTAAGGCATTATGGCCCAAATCAGCCGGGGCTCAGGCTCGGCAATTCAAAAAACGTTTTTGTAATTTTATAAATTATTTATGTACTCATTTAACTCGCCTCGAACTTGGGCGCGCGGTTCAACGTTTCATTTCTGTTTATTATTATATTAAACTTTTGTTGTTGCTGCTGTTGTTGCTGCCGGCTGGTGATAATGCAACACGCGTACCTAACAACAAATACTGTATTTCATTCGCATTCATTAGAGCAGCATTGTTGCTCGCGTATAAACTCAATTCATTCTAATTTCTGTTTCGCTGCCAAACGAGTTTGATGTGCCTGCCCGTCCGTCCGTCCGTCGCCTTCTAAATAAGTACAATAAGTAGGGTCTCTGTCCGGGCCGCGAGTGAGATGGATAGGGGCTTTTCAAGAACACAAAACAAAAGGCTTTTTTGGTGCGTTGCTGCCAGATAAAAGCAAACAATAAACTTGCCATATAAAGCATTCATAATTTAATTATATAGCCCCACACAGGCACAGGCACAGGCACACCGGGGCAATTCTTTAGAAAATCTCAGCGTTAATTTTGTGTAATAAGTTGGGGATGGCATATTTCAAAAGTATTTTACTTAATTTGAATGCCATAGAAACTGAGCCACGTAATTGTGGAGTGGCCTGAAACTAGTCGAAACAATGGAGTCCATAGAATAACTAATAGTGCTTGGTTTTTGATTGGCTTGAATATCTTTAGTTCTGGCTTTAACAATGGCAAACAGATGGGAAGTGTTGATGGCGGCATAGAATGAACTGGGGAAGGGCAAGTTGACAGAAGGGTGGAAAACAGCCAATGTGATTTTAATTTTGCTTTCATTGTACTCTTGCCAAGTAAACATTAGTTTCAAATCACCAAAAGTGTAATTATGATTGACTGTTTGTTTGCTTCTGAGCAATCTTGTATCACAGTTTTAGAGCTATCCTGCTGACCTTTTCCAAAGTTATAAAATGTGGAAACCTCCGGTTTTGATAATTAAATTGGTGAGAAAATTGATCCTGTTGAAAATGTGTCTACGACCAGATTCTTATCGATTCTAAATTCACATTAATCTGAAATGTATCCACAAAGAGTTCAACCTGACTGCACAAACCATTGGAGATTGGTTGCTTATCTTTCACCATAGTTTAATACAAAGCAAGTAATGTAATGTAATAATGTAATTACTTCGCTTCTTTAATTACTTTTCATTACAATAATCTTGAGTACTTAGACAGTGAAAAAACAATTCCTGGCTACGACTTTTGGAAGTTGTAGTTGGAACTTGAAACTTCGACTATTCAATGATTACTTCAAATTTTAATTACTTTCACAACTACTTTAATAATTTTTCTTTTAAAAGGGGATTATTGAGTAATTGTGGTTCTAAAATTTAAACAATTGATGCAATTGTAGGTGAAGTATATAATATTTTATCAATTAAGTTTTTTTTTTGTTTAAACATCTTCTTCAACATCTTCAAATTGGCAGCTTAATTTGAATTGAGTGATTTTGTTTGGAAAGCCCCAATTTTAATAGTAAGCAAAATTATTCAACCTTAATATATATTTGAGTGTTCACTCCTTTGTGTTTCAGTTCCTAAGTCTAAGTTTTTGAAAATGGTTGTTCTTTGAAATTTTTGTTAGTCTACGACTTCATACCCTGGAATTCTGGCTTCAAAACTCAATGGGCGGTAGGTGGTTGAGCCACAGATTCAAACTAGTAAGTAGTTTCATGCATGAATAGTTCAACATTTTAAGCACAAATACCCAATAATGCCCCATTTACGTTTTCAACTATTCAAGTAATTGTAAAAGTATTTACATTTTCTTATAATTACTAAATAATCCGTAAAAATCGTAAGTCTAAGTTACATTTCCAATTACTACCGAATCGTTATCCGGAATAAAAATGTATTATCTGAAAATATGTAATGTTAATTGATGTAGCTTTATCTTTAGCTATTAAATCGAATTAAGAACATATAATGATAAATTACATATTAGGTCTATTCGGAAAATTGGTCGAAAATTGTTGCTGGCATCTTTTGAGCGAAGCACTTTCACGTACGTTTGACTGGGGACCAACCAATTTTGCGACGGATTCTTTTCTATGCTCTGTTTTTGTCATTTGTAGTATTAGAAAATGGGTTCAATTTGAGTTTTAGGTTCTAGATATTCACGATAAGTTTCTCTCTTATGCTTTTACTCCCACAACTCGAATTGTTCATTAGGCACTCATATTATAACCATTTTAGACATAATTGCTTTGTATTGTAAATTCAAACATTCAAATAAGGAGCTAGGATTGAATGCAGATATAAGATAGCAAACTGCAGAGCTATAAAGTAATCATTACTTCCCGAATTTAATTACTTTTCATTACAATAATCACGATTATTTAGATAAATACACAACAATTCCTGGCAACGCAGTTAGTAGTCGTTACTGTAACTAGAAATTACTTATATTCAATGAATGTTACAAAATGTCATTATAATTTACAATTACTTCAATAATTGTGACTGTAAAGAGAGATTACTAAGTAATTGTGCTTGCATTGTTGAATTGTAAATGTATTGAATGTATTGGGTGTACTGAGTTCGATCGGAATCCCAAGCCAGTGGAGTGACATCGACCAGAAGTTACTACAACAAGCCCTAAGTTTTTCGTCGTTCCGATCTTCTCAAGCCTTTTTCATGCTCAATTATGAGAAATTATCGTTAAAGAAGTACTTCTGGCATGCTTTCATGTCCGACCAACAAGTCTCTCAGTTTTAAAGCTATCGAGCTGAAATTTTGCACCGACCGACCGGATCGGATGACTATATCTCATAGCTCCCATAAGAACAATCGGTCGGAAAACTAGTTTTAGTGTGAAAAACTTATTTCTTTCTTGGTTATCGTAGGGTTTCTATGTTATTTTATAATTCTACCAAGTTTTATTAAAATCGGACAACTATATGGTATAGCTGCCATACAAAAGATAGGTCTGAAAAACAGTCTTAGTTAGAAAAACTTTTTTGTTTTTAATGGTAGCATCCTGCAATTTTGTATTTGTTTGTTTCACATAATTTTACAAATTGTTGTCTAAATCGGATGAATGTATCATATAGCACCCATAGGAACGATTGGTTGGAAATTGGGTTGCTGTGGGAAAAAGATTATTTTAGAAAATATTTAACTTTGGCACAGACGAAATTAGCTTAGCTTTCTCCATTTATTTCATTATGAAACTATTCTGGTTATTTAATATCCCACAACAAAATGTTCATGGTAAATGCTCTTAAAAGTATGCTATACTTATGAATATGACTAACTTAGGAAATCAATAACTTACTACCAATTCATTTGAAAAACCTTCGATCTTAGTGAATCCAAAAAGTGGATTATGCAGGACGCTGGCACAACTGACTCTCAAATACTTTTGAGTTTTAATTAAAGATTTGTCAAGAAAATAAAGTTGTCATACTTTCAGGGGCATTTATGATGATTTTCTATTTGTGTATAAGCGGGGTAACAGACAACTGTAGAGGCTTACATGTTAGACCAATATTCTCAGTAACACCCAATCCCACTTGATTGATATGTAGTTAATAAAACTAAAGCAATTGCTTTCCAACTTTACTTACTCACTACTTTCCATGTACACACAAAATGGTATATGGTTCTCTTTCATAAAAAAAGTCCAGTATTGTTTTGGACTCTAACACGTCATGGTCATAACCATAATGTTTACTGCCCCCATGCCAGCAGCTTTATCTGCACTCTGGCAATCCTCACCCCCCCCCCTGCTGCTGCCCAACACATCAACTAAATTTAGACTTGATTATTTACCAGCTGTCATAAATTGCCACATACGCACGGATGATGGCAAAGTCTTCCACCGTCGACGGTACCTGATTACGCACGACTGCGTAGGAAATCTATAAATGTTGTGTCTCATATTTGCGCCATGACTGATGATTGTACCAGACACTTGAGGCTTTTTAATTGCTGTTGTTTTTTTTATTATTATTATTGTTTTTTTTTTGTTTTTTACTACTTGAAAACTTTTGTCAATATCATTTAGTGGGCATCGTAAAGATTGCAAAAGCCACCACTTGAGACTGTGGAGAGTCATTGTGCCGTTTTGCTTTTTGTACTTTTTGGCCAGTCAATTTGTTTTGTGTTGAGTGTTTTATTAATTAAAGTGCTTACTTGGGCATTTTTTTGTGCCCTTTCATAAATCATGATTCCAGTCGCCGGTTTAAAAGTAAAAGAAGTTGGCCCTTTTAAAAAGGAAATTAATAAGGCAGCTGAAGGTCAGTTTTTAGTTTTTGAAAGAGGCTTGGCCTAATGATTTATGCAGCAATACACCCTCTCGAGTCCCGAGTCCCGAATCCCTTTGACCTGGGGATTTGCATTAAAATTTCATTTCAACAGAGAGCCAGCCAGCTTATCAGGGCATGTTTAGCCCGTTAAGTGGCAACTCGTTTTTTATGACACATTTTCCCCAGGGGAGGGCCCTGATAAGACGTAAAGTTTCCCTGCCAGTCATAAAGTTGTAGCCTTTAAATATTTTAATTACACTTAATTTATGGCCAAATGTTTCGTTCTTTTTATACTCTGGTACCGTAGGTACATAGAGTATATTAAGTTTGTGCATAAGTATGTAACAGCCAGAGGAAAGTCTCCATAAGGAATATAACAGCCGAGTCGTCTGTCCGTCTGAACGCACAGATCTCAGAGATGGTAGGAGATAGAGGTTTGACATGCATGAGACATATGCTTCTTATGTCTGCAGGCAGATCAAGTTTATTTTCAATTTTGGCCACGCCCCCTCCCGCCTCCGCAATTTAGAAAAAACGTCATATCTTCCACAGTTTTAAAGTTAGATGGTTCGTTCTTTCTAATCAAGATAACTTATCGATCTGCCAAAGGAATGGTGAAGATCGGATAAACGATTGTCGAGTTATGATCAAAAAACTGTTCGCTGCTGCAGCGCAATAGCAGCGCTGCTTTCAGCTGCTACTGCAGCATCAAAATTTATGCTGAGCATATAATTCTGTTGGTACAGAGCAGAGCTGTAATGTAATCAATACTTTCCGTATTTCATTACTTTTCATTACAATAATCTCGATTATTCAAAAAATTAAAAAACAATTGCTGATTACGATTTTTTTAATAATCATAATTGTAGTTTGGAATTTCGATTATTCTATGATTACTTCAAATTTAAATTACTTTTACAATTACTTGAATAATTTTACCTGTAGAGGGGGATTATTGATTATCTTCGCTCTAGTTTTTTTTAACTAAATTATGTTTTAGATGGAGCCCAAGAAACAGAAAATTGCACTGACGCTTCGCTATCAGTTATAACACTCAATATTAAAGAACAGTTGGGAAAATTTCAGTTGACACCTAGAAATACATAAATAATTCAACTTTTCAAGCACAATTACTCAATAATTCCCCTTTACAAGTACAATTATTCAAGTAATTGTTGAAGTAATTACATTTTGTAATAATCACTGAATAATCACTAATAATCGTAATTCCAAGTACCAATTACGATTACTAAAAAATCGTAATTAGGAATTGTTTTAAATTATCTGAAAAATTGTAATGGGAATGGTAATGGTAATTGTGTTTACAGTTCTGGTACAGAGTATGCTATAGTCGTGCCTGACCGACTTTCTTTCTTTTTATGAGTGTTTTTGTTGTGTTTTCGTGTCACACCTTAAGAAAGTTTTGGAATTCTATTTAAAAGTAAATTAAACCAATTGAAGGCTTTTTAATGAAAAGTAGGTGGGGCAGTTTTTTGGATTTGGATTTTAACAGAGAGACTTAATTGTTTTTTACCATTTCCACATTGAGCTACCGCTGTTTTCCAACGCTCGATTTATGGCCAGAGTTTACCAAGATGAAAGTTTAGTCATTCGAGTGAACTTCCCTTTCAGGCCTTGGCTGGGTTGAATGCAAAACTAGTGTGACATATGCGGGTAAGACCGCATTTTAGTCACAGTCACACACAACGTAGCGGCGTTCCTACCCGCGTGTCTGTATATAGCATACGTGAAGTGGAAGTCTGAGCCTGGGACTGGGTACTGGATGTTGTATGCTCACTGCACCGGGCATAATTGAGTTTGTTTCAAATGCTTTTTACGTAGCACGACCAACAAAGGCAAACATTCATTGTTGTTGTTGCTGTTGTTGTTGCAGTTGCCATCTCTGGTCTGTGGGTCGCTCGTTGTTGGCTCTGCTCTTGGCACTTTTCGACATCGTCGTCGTCGTCGTCGTCGTCGTCGCCGGCAACGGAATCTTAATGAATTTTACGAATTTAACATGCTGTGCACTTCAAAAGGCACATGTTGTGTGGCAGGGCAGGCGGGGGGGGGAGACACGCATGTCGCCGATAAGTGTGTTTGTCGTGCCATATATAAAATTATTACTTTCGACATGCATGCAACTAAGTACATACAACATCGACAACAGCAACATTCAAGGCATACCCAATTGCAAAAGTCTGTCTTCAATCGTACAAATGACACAACTTTAGAATAGCTTCTTGCTAAGGAAATAACTTGGGAAAACTTTAGTATAAGTTGATTTAAGGCCATTGAATTGTACATTGACCATGGGAAAAGTCTGCTTAGAAGGAGCTTGCAGACTTGGACAAATAACGGACATCGAGTCGGTCTGGGTTGTATCAGCTCTTATGTTAAAGACTCTTTTCTCGCTGCCTGCATTACAATAAGCTGAGAAAAGGAAAAAGTGCTGATCAATATGCTTCAATTTGCAGTCTAAGAAAAGCAATCTATACATATATATAAAATTGAAAGTATGTTTGTATGTTTGTATATTTGTTCCTCACCGACCGCTGAACCGATCTCCACAAATTTTTCACAGTATGTTCATGTCGATCAGGAAATTGTCATAGGCTATGTCTCATGTCTGTGACTTGGTCCAAAAACCGCTAAAATTGCAAAATTCAACCGTTCATCCGATTGTGTTGATTTTAAAAAGTGACTTTGCCATTTCTGTCAAATAAATTTGTGATAAATTTGGCAATAAATTTGTATAAAATGCCTCCAAAGAAATCAAATATTGGGCAACGTGCTCCAAGAGTTTTGAAACGGCAAACTCAAATAGCAAATGAAACGACTGAAGAATGTGAAAATCGCCTGAGTGGGGTTCGAACTTGAGCAAGTGAAACAGCTGAGGAGCGAGAGGTACGTCTCCGAGGTCTTAGAACTCGAGCTTCCACTGTGAGAGCAAATGAAACCACTGAGGAGATGTCCGACTTAGCGGAGTTCGAACTCGAGCGACCACTGCCAGAGCAAATGAAGCAGCTGAGGAGCGAGAAGAAAGTCTCCGACGACTCAGAACTCGAGCTCTCAGTCCCGGGCAAGGCCGGATATTCAACTAGTTCTATATATTTTGAAACATGCCTGTACTTTGGCTTGAATGCAGTACTGAAACGAAGAGCTTTTGCTCTTAAATTATTAAGAATTTGGCTAACTTTGTTCACAGTTTGTTGTTTTTAGGCGAGGAATGTAAAATAATGAAACTGAGAGAGGAGAGCAAGCCCACTTGAGAGAATAGCGTTGAACCCCCTCGCAAAGTTTGGTTTTTTATCGAAACTATCGAAAGGACAGCGCCATACATTTTTGCACTCAAATTGCTTTGAAATTCCCAATCAGTTATGGTATTTGAGTACGTTTAGCACTTGAATCAAGAATTTTTAATCCCTGGCAGAGAGTATATTGAAATTGTCCAAATGATTGTAACGCATAGAAGCAAGCATTTCCGACCACATAAAGTATATATATTCTTGATCAGCATGACGAGCTGAGTCGATATAGCCATGTCCGTCTGTTTCTACGCTATCTCTTCCATCAGTTTTAAAGCCATCGACACCAAACTCTGCACAAAGTATTCTGGTACAAATACGCTGCACACTTATCGAAACCGGCCGGATCGGCTGACTATAACTTATAGCTGCCATAGGAACGATTGGTCGAAAAACTAGTTCTAGTGAGAAAAACTTTTTTGTTTTTAATGCAAACGTCTCCAAGCTCTGTAATTACTAGTTTTTAATGCTTCTCCATGATTCTGCCAAATATGGTCGAAATCGGACATCTATATAGTATAGTGTCCATAGAAAAGTAAGGTTTGAAAAATAGTCTTAGTGGGAAAAACTTTTTTGTTTTCAATGTAAGCCTCTTTAAAATTGGCATATATTTATTTTATAAGCTTTCACACAATTCTGAAAAGTTTTGTCTAAATCGGGTGTCTATAGGTTATAGCTGCCATATGAATGATCGGTCGAGAAACTAGTTTTAGTGAGAAAAACTTTTTTGTTTTCAAAGCAAACGCCTCCAAACTTTGTATTTCTTAGTTTGCTATGCTTTCCCATTATTCCACTAAGTTTGGTGGAAATCGGACATCTATATAGTATAGGTGTCGTAGGAAAGTACAGGAAGAAAACTTGTTTGTGATCAGTGAAAATGTCCTTCAAATAAGTTAGAAAAACGTGCTGCAAGGGTATACAAAATTCGGCCGAGCCGAAGTTAACTTTCCTCTATTTTTCTACTTGATTTAAGAATGTTTCGTACTTGGTTTAAGTATTAAATCACTTGGTTCAAGAAAAACGGACTCAAAAACTCAAGGCTAGACCAAACGGGCAACAATTTAACATGATCAGTATGACTCGTTCTTGGGTGTACCAAAATTGAATACGAAACCATCTTAAACCGAAATATGTCTGGTAATATTATTGAAATGAGAACACATTAAGATGAATAATAACGCATGTACCAACTCCTATGCAGAATATGGTCCGAAGAGAGCATGCCCGAAGATTGGAATCTTACTGTACTGTGCCCCGCGACAATTACAGCGGGATCAGCCTTTTACCCATTGCATATACTACTGTGAGCAAAAAGTAAGGTGTAAGGGTCAATTTAAACTTCGCGGGCCTAACAATTTGGGCAGGTTTTTTTTTTCTTGAGTTGGCAGGACTGTTGATGACATCTGTGCCAAATTTCATGTGAATGTCATTATCAGAAATATATTTACGCTTGTGTTTTCCAAACGACCAAGAGTGCATTCTTCGATTTTTACAATGTCTGAGCAGAGAAGTGCCATCAAATTTTGTTTGCGGAATGAAATTTCGGCTGCGGAAACGTTGAGGATGTTGCGGAAGGCCTTTGGTGATTCTACCATGTCACAAAAAAATGTTTATAAGTGGTACAAAGACTTCAAAGAGGGTCGAGAACGTGTGGATGACTTGGAGCGCTCCGGACGACCATCGACGTCAATAGATGACCAACACGTCAATGAAGTGGAGGAATTAGTGCGCAAAAATCGTCGGTTGACTGTTAGAGACCTTACTGATATGATCGGAATATCAGAAGGATCTGTGAAAACCATTTTGAAAGACCATTTGGGCCTACGAAAAGTCAAATCTCGTTTGGTACCGAAAGTTCTCAATTTCTTGCAAAAAAGTCATCAAAAATTCGACGCATATCGTTCCGCAACCACCGTATTCGCCTGATTTGGCTCCGTGTGACTTCTGGCTATTCCCAAAACTCAAGAGACCACTTCGGGGAACGCGTTTCGAGTCGATTGAGGAGATAAAAGCAAAATCGAAGAAAGCGCTGAAGGCTATACCGGAAAGGGACTATTTGGCATGTTTCGAGGATTGGAAAAAACGTTGGCATAAGTGTATTTTATCGGGAGGGGATTACTTTAAAGGGGATGAAATTGATTTAGAAGAATAAATAAAGATTATTCATTTTTACAAACAAATTCACCTTACTTTTTGCCCACAGTAGTAAGGTACTGTCATATGTGAACGTCTAAAGCCGAGAATAAGCGAACTAATTTGGCTTTAGGACCAGGCAAATCCCCAACAGATATTCACATTACGACAAATCCTGAAAAAAACACATGAGACAGAGATCGAGCCCCACCACCTTTTTGTTGGCTATAAAGCCAAAGCCCATTCGTCAAAGCAGCGCTGCTACTGCCCTGCAGCAGCGAACAGTCTTTTGAGCATAGCTCGCCAACCGCTCTTCCGATCTTCACCATTCCTTTGGCGGATCGATAAGTTATTCTGATTACTAAATATGTCTAGGAAAAACGAACCATCTATCTTTAAAATTGTGGAAGGTATGACGTTTTTTCTAAATTGCGGTGGCGGGAGGGGGCGTGGCCAAAATTTAAAATAAACTTAATCTGCCTGCAGACATAAGAAGCACATGTCTTATGCATGTCAAACCTCTATCTCTTACCATCTCTGAGATCAGTGCGTTCAGACGGACAGACAGACGGTCGACCGGGCTGTTGATGCTGATCAAGAATATATATACTTTATGGGGTCGGAACTGCTTCCTTCTGGCTGTTACATACTTTTGCACAAACTTATTATACCTACCTACGGTTCAGAGTATAAAAATAGTATTCACTCCACACACTTCAATACTCTAACTCTTACCATCTTTCAGATCAGAGTTAGGATGAACGATAGTAAAGCTATGAGCAATAGAATGTTCGCTATGAGATTAATACAAAATTTATTAGAAATATATGAAACATTATGCATTATGACCAATCAATCTCTAATTTGCACACGCAAATCATCTTTTCTCAACCAATTCAAGTGCGTTTTAGCCTGCCAACATGTTAACTTGACCCACGCACACATTTCCAATGGGGTCATCCCAAGTACTGATTTGATAGTCCAGCCGTTTACTTTGCTCGTGATTTAATCAATCCGCAACTCAAAACGTACTTTGAATTCTGTACAAACATTGGTTTTTATAATCTCATGCCCATTGGCCCGACTCCAGGCATAACAATCGCATTAGTCGCTGTGCGGCGTAGACCTTTGGGTCGCAGGAAATACACACACATCGTCGCATTACTAATAAAATAAACAGCAAATAAAGTTAATAGCATTAAAGTTTAGAGAAGCACTGACAGATAAAATACAACAAAAAAAACGCGCTAATGAGCAAAGCCAATTAACGGTTGAATACAAATTTCAAAATCAAACACAAAAAACGCTTTAGCCCGGACCGAGGCAGGTAGGCCAAGTCCGAGTTTTCTTTATTCGACTCCGACCGCAAATATTTGTGCCGCTTTTCGTTAAATATCATTATGATCTTTTTCCTCTTCTGTTGCCGTATAAATTGTTTGGGCATGACGCAGCGTTCCGTAATTGCACTGAAAACCCAATGAAACGGAATTTCATTTTCAGGTCTGTGCGACATTTGCCTGGCACGATTTGCATTTGTTTATCGTAATTCGTTGTGCATGCATTTTAGTTTTCGTTTTCGTTCTCGACTATTTTCAATGTCCGCTAAATTTAATTAACAACTTTTGCTGCACTTTGTTGATAATTTTTATTAGCCTCACGGCTCAGAGGCCTTCTTAATTATTCGCTGAAAATGTTTTATAATTGGCTGAACACAGCAGAGACTACAGAAACAATTTTCTGCTCAGCATAAATTTTCTGCAGCGTGGCTCAAAATGAGTTTGTTCATATTTTTTTGTTGTGTTAATTGCCACATTTTTTTATGGTCTCGATAGTCATTAAATTATTTAATTATAAATCATTTGAGTTCGATTTGCTTTTTTGGCGGATTGCCTCGTGGAAGGTCTCACGCATGGCGAAGGTGAAACTCAAATCGAAAGCGTATTTGAGTGGCTTACATTTCATTAAACGCTGGCTGAAGCGCATTTAAAATGTAAAATTATACACAGTAATATATTTATATTATGGTGTATGCAAATATTTTGAAAGCTGAGAAGTGTGAGCGCTTTTTTTCGGTTATATGTTGGAGGTTATTACAAAGGTGTTATGTGACGGTCTGCGAATCATATTTTCTGGAGAATCATTACAGCTTTTTTTATGATCTAATGGTACACAGAGTAGTTTAGATTGTAAAAATTATATGTCAACAGCCTCCAACAGATCTCAGAGATTCAAAAAAAGATAGGGGTTTGACATGTATGGCACATATGCTTTTAAAACTTGCATGCAGTTTAAGTATATTTTGATTTTTCCCGCCCCCGCAATTAAGAAAAACCGTCATATGTCCCTCAGCTTTATAGAACAAAGGTTCATTATCATTAATAATTATTTTTCGTTTTGCCAAAGGAATGATAGCGATCGGATGAAATGTAATCGAGCTTTAAGCAAAAGAATGTTCACTGCAGGAGCGCAGCAGGCGCGCTGCTTACAGCTGAAACTTCTGCATCAAAATTCTTACTGAGCTTACATTTTAATTGGGTACAATGTATATTTCATTAGGGCTTGAATTGATTCATAATTTTCAGAGAGCGTTAAAATTTATATAAATATAAAATAAAATAGAGGAAAGTAAACTTCGGCTCGGCCGAAGTTTGTAAACCCTTGCAGCACGTTTCTCTAACTAATTTGAAGGACCTTTCCATTGAAAACAAAAAAGGTTTTCTCACTAATAGCCTCTCTCCACTGAGCATCATTTCTATCATTTTCATTTCTGAACAAATTTGTCGTTTCCAAACATCATTTTGTTGACATTCACAAGGATACGTAGACAAAAACAGCAGATGCTTTGAGTTTGTTGTTTATTATTTGGCCGAAGGATTTGTGGATTTATTAAAATAAATGCTGCTTTGATAATGAGCAAGCTGGGTAGACAAACCTTCAATTCAATAAAGATTTTAAAACATTTAACCACGCCCTGTCCAAGGCAAGAATAGTAGTGGAAGCTGCTTTTAGATAATTAAAGACCCGCCTTCGCAGAATAAGCAAATGATTGGACAATCGTAGAGCCGAAAAATGAGGTCCACAACCCGAGGGCACCAATATCGCCAATGATTTTGATAACCCTACATAATTAATAAGGTGTGCCGTACATCGTACCTTAAGACTCAACAACAAAGTTAAAATAAAGCTAAAATATGTTTATTTCACTTAATTTTTTAATGCATCAGCCACAAATACATAAAATTAATCTACGGTATCTCTATTGAACTGGTTTTTTATTTATCCTTCGTAATTTCTTAAGAAGTTGAGTTTCTGCTCTTGCCTTCTCCATGCGCTCCAAGCCGCGCGGCACCCATGTGCTTGAGCTCCTCCATCTTCTTTGAAGCTGCCACTACAGCTTCCTGGAGAGTTGAACGCTGTTGGGTAGTTTTTCTGCGCTGAATTCTTGGCTGCTGTTCCTCATCATCCCAAGTTGGATAGTTAAGGGCGCGACCCAGATGGCTGCTCGCTTGATACTTTCAATCACGAGCGTGGAATGCCTCCATAAAAAACTTCGTAGTCAACGGGATCTTCATCCAGGTTCTTGGCGTTTTCCGGGGGCTCATCCGTAAACAAACATATTACTTACCTCTCTGATATTTTGGGTTTTCCGATGACAGTAATGGCACTGACAGAATGTCGGAAAAATTACCAAATCCACTCGGGGCGAATTTCATCATTTTTAAGAAATGACACGAAATGAAAGGAAATGAAAATGGAGAAACGTATGGCAGAAATGTTATAATTTTCTTCAATTCTTGTCATTTCAAGAAATGATGTTTCATTTCTTTAGTGGAAATAGGCTATAAGACTACTTTTCAGACTTTTCTTCTCTATGACAGCTACACTTCATAGATGTCCGATTTCGACCAAACTTAGTGGAATCATGGGAAAGCATGGCAAACTAAGATAAAGTTTGGAGGCCATTTCTTTGGAAACAAAAAAGTTGTTCGCACTAAATCTAGTTTCTCGACCCATCATTCCTATGGCAGCTATAACCTATAGTCAACCGATTTCAACAAAACTTTTCAGAATTGTGTAAAAGCTAATAAAATAAAAATATGCCAATTTTAAAGAGGTTTACATTGAAAACTACAAACTTTTTCTTACTAAGACTATTTTTCTAATCTTACTTTTCATTGGCAGCTATACTATATAGATGTCCGATATCGACCAAACTTTTCACAATGATGGAGAAGCATTGAGAACTACTCAAAACGGAGTTTGGAGACGATTGCATTGAAAACAAAAAAGCTTTCTGACTAGAACTAGTTTTTGACAGATCGTTCCTATGGCAGCTATATGTTATAGTCATCCGATCCGGGCGGTTCCGACAAATGTGCAGCGTATTTGTACCAGAAGACTTTGTGCAAAGTTTGGTGGCGATAGCATTGCAACAGACGGACGGACAGACGGACAGACAAGGCTAAATCAACTCAGCTAGTCGTGCTGAACAAGAATATATATACTTTATGTGGTCAGAAATGATTCCTTCTATGCGTTACAAACATCTGGACAATTTCAATATACCCTCTGCAAGGGTATAAAATGATACCGCTTGTGATTCTCGAGTTTGAATTTCCTGCATGCGGAATGTAAACGAGACCGTAAGATAAAGTCGGCTCTGCCCGACTTCGACATACCCGTTATTCAGGAGAATTTAATTTACATAGCATTGCATTCATGGGTACATTTCAACATGATGTTAGCAAACAGTGCATGCGGCTCAGAAAAGTATGCAACGATTTTTATAGCCCTGATAGCTCTAACCCATTTTCAATGGGAACAGGGTATAAAAACCAGAGCTGCAAACCCAAAAATATTTTGGGAGCTCCAGCTCGAGGGTTCGAACCAAAGTTTTCCAATGGTTCCGGTTCAGAATTTTGAGGTTCAAGGTTTTTGGGCAAAGGTGTTGGTTCGAACTTTGGTTCAGCGCATGCTTTATACTTGTTTATATAGCAATCGACATAAAAACGACGTAAGCTGTAAGGAAATTGTGTTTTTCTTGTGTTGGGATGAAATATGACAATACTTTATATAAATAGAAACACTTTCATGCAGCTCATGAGCATAAAAGCAATGACAAAGTGTTTCTATTTATATAGAGTATTGTGACAAAATAAAAATTTCAAAGTGCTGGATACACCCCTTTGAGTAAAATTCAATTTGGTGGTCTATGTACGAAAAGTGCTTCCACAGTAATGTTAAGCTCGTTTTTAGTGAATAAATCAATAAGCTTTGGAGTCAAGGATCTTAAAACGCAAAGGCCTATATGTGTGGGTATTCGGAACATTTTTATAGATGTTTTCATTAAACTTTCCTGCCGATTGTAAGACTCAGTTTTCCAAAACTATCAGGGTAACAGAAGAAGTCGCTAGAAAATAGGTCAAATTTCTTCTTGTGTATAATTTTTGTTGAACCGAACCGAGCCGAAAACCGAACAGGTCCAGGTTCAGCTTTAATATCTTAAGAGGTTCGGTTCACAGTAATCTGAAAGCCGGAATTCCGGGTTCGAAACGGTTGGGTTCCAAACCGGTTTTGCAGCCCTGATAAAAACATTCATTTCAAATGGATTTATTTTTTTTCCTGCAGAGGAAATATTTTCTTAATTTTGGAAATTATTTTTCTAACATATATGATGAATCCATATCCACTGTGATGCAGCAGGTAGTGTGTGTGTCTGCTGTGCAAGAGATCTTGGGTTTGATTCATCTCCGGTACATCTAATAAAAAAGTTTATTCTTTAATAACAAAACTTACACTACACTTACACTTACACTAGCTCACCTTCACAACCTTCGCCAACTGCAGGGTCACATCTTTTGAATATTGAACAAAGAACACTTGGAATAAGGTGCATTTTTCACTGGCATTCTTACTGAACTTGGCGTACCATGTTTGTGCTTGATCCAAGAGTACTGCTTTTTATTTGTTCCTCAATTTTCCAAATACATTTTACGATTTTTCTTAAAGGAGATGCATGCAGCTCGCAGAGTTTTCTGCTTAGTTAATTTGTATACAAAAAACAAAAAAAAAGTTTTACTGCAACGGAAGCTGTCAACGAATCAAGCAAATAGACGAAAGGCAAACACAAATATTTCAGCAAAAATGTGAGTGTGTTTTTTTTTCTTCTACCAATTTATTTATTTACAAATATGTGTGTGAACATGTGTGTGTGTATGTAGGTATACATTCTTTTTATCTGACAGAACGTTGCGTGCTCTAATGCCAAGCGTTGTCTGTTACTTTTCAGTCAGTCGCTTGGGGTGTTGGTTTTTTTTTTACTTTTTTATTTGTTTTCCATTTGGCTTATTTTTGTGATTTTTTTTGTTGCGTTTTTTGTTTTTTGTCTTTTGGCACTTGGAAATGATTTGTGGCGGTGGCAAATGCTGTTCGTTGTTGTCCGAATCTTGGACCGCTGCGGGCCACTGTCGGACAAAGAAAGCAACGTGTGGGCGGCGGCGGCGGCCCACACAAGCGTCTGCCGGGCGACAAGAGCCGGCACAGCACAGCCAAGAGGAGGCGCAAATCTCGTTTGTAGTTTAGCACAAATTTCATTTCATCTTGGCTGCTGATAACTAAGCAGCCAAGTATCTGTCTCGCCGGGGAACGTGGGCTGCTGGGGCTGCTGGGGCTGGCCGTGTGTCTCTATGCCATGGTATTTGTGACAAATGCGTGCGAAAATAAATTCTCTTCGAATGCAGCCACACCCAGCTACATAGATACACAGATACGGATGCGAGCTCCGAGTCAGCTGCTGCCTGGCTGCTTTAATTGCTCGGCGCTTAATTTGTCATTAGCCTTTGGCTTGGCATCTTCCCCATGTATCTGGCAGATACATTTGGTGCCCACCCTTTTGCCTTTGTTCAATTTCCTGCACAATTAGTTACAGCCAGCAAAATAATTTGTAAAAGCGTTCTTCAGTTTGGTTCCTTGGCTTCCTGCTGGTTATCGACTGTCTAATGCAGCCGCCCCACAAACAATTTCCACTTTCCCTGCTTTCCCGGCCAGTCTCTCGCCCGCTGTAAGAATGCTTGCATGGCCGGGGCCCAGTATCTTGCAGTTACTCGTAGTGCTTGTAATGCGGATGTATTTATCACACGTCTCTGCCAGCATCTGCAAGATACTTTAATCGCTCAACGTATTTGAGATATTTTCCACATTTTCGGCTGAAAGCGTTTCGAGAGTAATTTTTAAAAGCCATAAAAATGCCAGAAAGCGGAACGAAAAATCTGAGTAAACCAAATTGTTTAAGCCAGCCTCTGGGTCTATGCCGTTTCAGCTGCTGCCCTCATCCACACAGGTGATTGATAATGTCTTTGACAATGCAGATCTGCCAGAGATATGCGCGACACTTTTGTCTCAGCCTACCTAAGCATTTTTGTGTGCCCTGTGCCAGCTCAGTTGGCCCCTAACCATCCTCCCGTTGCCCATTCAATCAGCTGTGACTGTGATCGAGCGGACAGCCTTGGCTTCGCTTTCCGCCCTGCCTGAACAATTGCGGCGCATTGTGCAAAGTCCTCGTCCCATTTAGCTGTCGGCTGTAATTCAAAACTGTTTTTTTTATATGCTTCCATCATATTTAAATTACTTTATTTCCACTTGGCAGCCATTCTGTGTGCGTCATCTGCAGTTCACAAGCTTCGTCTCGCACACACAATGAAGACGCAAGTCTGCGGATCCGTATCTGTGGGCTGCGATGCGAGAGCTTGGCACATTTTAGTTTTACGCATAATTTTGTTAAGTTCTCATTTATTATAATAATAACCACAGATCCGACGAGTTGCCCAACAGTTGACTCTTATCTGGTTGAAGTAGAACAATGGCGGCCAGTTGAATAGAAACTCAAAAAGGGAAAATGAAAAACGGATCGCCCTTTGTTGTAGAGACTGGATGAATGAAAAGGTTTCCAATAGCAGCGATAATAATTTAAAATTGCAAACCTTGAAAATGTCCTCTTCATTGGGACAATGAAAGCAACTCAATGAGATTTTCTTGTTGTTTCACCAAGTAACAAAGTGCTACAAATTTCATCAATAGTGAAAGAAGTAAGAGCGTCGATCCATACCGACTGTATAATGCTTCGTACCTGCCAAAGTGTATGCTCGTATGTATTCTTTTGAACTATCGACTAGATAAAATGCTGATAACTACAGGTGATTGCCAGGTATAAGTCATCTAGCTGCAAAACTTTCAAAAGAAGAAAGAAAGGCAATTAAAATTATTCTTAACTGCCTGCGAATTCATTTTAGACTCATAACGTTTCTAAGTGAAATTTTCCTAGAATTTAATGTACAGGGTTGTCCATATTCGACGGACCAATCTGGCAACGCCATAACTTTTGACAGAGATGTCAGATCGCTTAATGACATACCGCGTTTGAAGCATCAGTCCAAGCAGATTTTTACCATGGAACAATACACGCCACGCGAGCGCTCTGAAATAGTTGAAATTTACATTCAACAGAACAAGTCAATTGTGAAAACTCAACGTGCTTTTAAAAAATTAAAAAATGTGAATAAGAAAACCGTAAATAAGCAAAATTGCCGTATTTACGCCACTGAAAATCCTCAGGAGATTCAAGAAGTGCCTCTTCATGACGAAAAAGTCACAGTTTGGTGCGGCGTTAGTGCGAAAACGGTCATTGGGCCGTTTTTCTTCCAAAATGAAAATGGCCATGCTGTTACCATCAACCAGGAGCGTTATCGCGACATGATGACCAATTTTGTGATGCCAATTATTCGTCGAAAGCGTATGAGGCAGTTCTGGTTTCAACAAGACGGCGCTCCACCGCAGTCGCATAACAATCGATTTTCTGAAGAAATTGTTTCCGGGCCGTTTGATGTCGAAAAGTGGTGATTTGGACTGGCCACCGCGTTCGCCCGATTTGACGCCGCCTGACTTCTTCTTGTGGGGATATTTGAAGTCAAAGGTTTACGTTAACAAGCCAAGGACCGTAGAAGAGCTCAAGGACAACATTCGTGAAGAAATAGCCGCTATTCCGGCCGAAATGTTGGCGAAAACGATGGAAAATGCTGCAAAAAGGGCACAATACGCCATCAACGCCAGAGGCGGCCATTTGAGAGATATCATATTCAAAAATTGATGTAAACAAATCTACTTGGAACAAATTAAATGATTAAGATTGCCAACCGCCAAATTTTTATTTTTTTCTTTGATTTTTTAAAAAAAAACATGGGTCCGTCAAATATGGGCAACCCTGTAAATTTTGTTTTTATTTTTCAACCATGCAAATCGAGCCACCCTCCCCAAAGTTTATCTAAGGAACAGAATATTAAACCAAAATAATGGTTGGGTTAATCTAAAGACGGTTCGAAACCGGATTTCATATATTTTTGTCACTGTGAAACGAACCTTAAGCTTAACCAAGAGAGCAAACTAGTTGATCCTAAACCTGTTCCCAACCCAAGATTTCGGTACGGTTCTACAAATATTATGCAGTAAAATATTATGAATAATTTCTAACCAAAGAAAAAAGAGTTCAAGATCCATTGGATAGTTTTGGTTTCCATTTGGAATGCATATTAATAACTCTCCTATCTTTGGATTTAAAAATTTATATATTTAATGTCAAATTGATCTTAAATTTTTATCCAACGCAGCAGAAAATCATCAGAACTAATTGAAACATGATTGTTTTAATATCAAAACGAGAAGGTTCAGCTAAATTCATATGAGCCGAAGTTCTAATACCATTGCGAGGGCTCGTTTTGATATACTGATTATGGCAAATCTGTTTTAAGTCCTTTATTGCTAACAACGTCCGACTTAAAGTACGCTAACATTGTTAAAAAAGAATATTTTGTTTACTTAAATTCATTTTTTGACCGATCTGATAAGATGTAGTCATCCGTTTCTGACCAAAGATTGCAAATACCCTTAAAATCATATAAAATTCACAATAGAACAGTTTGGCAGCGGTACAACTAAAAACAGAACCAAATTTCTTACTTAGACCCATTTTCCACCAGCAGCTATATGCTATAGCCAACCGATTTTGACAAAATCTTGTAAAATTTGGTATCAACTTAATAAATATACAATTTCATGGTGGCACCATTAAAAACAAAAAGGTTTTTCTAACTAGGAATCTTTTTCCGAGCTATCTTTTGCATGACAGCATAGTTGTCCGATTTTCATCAAACTTATCATATATAAGAACAAGAACAAGGTAAGCTAACTTCGTCTGTGCCGAAGTTTTTATACCCTTGCCAGTGCTCGCTTCAATATTTTCAAAAAATACTCCTTTTTCCATTTTCCGACCGATCGTTCGTATGGTAGCTATGTGATATAGTCATCCGATTTGGCCAAAAGTTTGTAAAATTATGTGAAAGCATGTGGAACAAGCAAATACAAAATTGCAGTATACTACCATTAAAAACAAAAGAGTTTTTCTAACTAAGACTGTTTTTCAGACCTATCTTTTGTATGGCAGCTATACCATATAGTTGTCCGATTTCAATAAAACTTGGTAAAATTATAAAAAAACATAGAAAACCTACGATTACAAAGTTTGGAGGCGTTTCCATTGAAAAGAAAAAAGTTTTTCATACTAAGACTAGTTTTCCGACCGATTGTTCCTATGGGAGCTATGAGATATAGTCATTCGATCCGGTCGGTTCCGAAACATTAGTAGTGTGCAGCAATAAGAAGACTCTGTGTAAAATTTCAGCTCGATAGCTTCAAAATTGAGAGAGTAGTTTGCTTAGTTGACTCAACTCGTCATCCGAATCAAGAATATATATTGTTTATGAGGTTGGAAATGAATATTTATAAGCATTGCGCTCTTCTAGGCAAAATTATAATACCCCTTGCAAGGGCTTAAAAGCTATATGAAAAAACCACTCTAAATGTATGTTAATGGGTTTTTTTACTCCCTGTGAAGTGATTTTTTTCTTGCCCGGTCGATAAAGTCCAAAAGAGTCTCAAAATCGTGAGGCTAAAGCAATGCCTTATTGTTAGTTAGAGTTAAAATTATACTACCTATTATTCGAAATTGTTCTGGTACACTGTTTTTTGGCCACAAAATGAAAACGTTAAATATATTTCAGAACTGTTTTCTTCTTTTTAATTCGATCACTCAATGGTGGAACAACTTATTCGAAGTGGCCGCTTCCAGCAACGCCGAAATCCCTCTGGCCACTCATCAATCGCAGTGCGCACTTCAATCACTTCACATGCACCTCTAGTAGAGCAATCCATGGCCTCTAGGACTTACCACTGTTTATAGTCCAATAGATTCAGGTCTGGGCTACCAGCAGGTCAATCATCCGTAGAAATGAAGTTCGGTACATGTTTTTTTCAAGCCATGTTTGAGTCGTTTTGAACTTGTTAAAAGGTCCACGGCTTGTTTACAAGTAATGTCATCTTAAGAGGCTGTCGAAATGCTACACTTTCGAAGAAGTTTTTCACAAAAATAAAGCTTAGTGACCCCATCATAGGCGACTCGCCACCAAACAATCACAAAAGCCAGTTGGTATGCTCTCGGAATGGGTTCGGACGCTTGTTTTGATGACGCAGCTTAGGCTCTATCATTGTTTTTTTGAAGGATTCCTCTATGGTAAGCGTTTTCATGTCAGTAAATAGAATTTTCGTCTGTATCCGCGCAATTCTTTCGATTTTGTCTGGCATTCTTGATTCAATGCTGTTGCGAGCAAGTGGCCAGTCTGTGTCTGTTGTACACTCATAAAACATTCGCCCTGAAAACAAGAAATTCTCTTATGAAATCCGTCCTAAGGCGATTTACTCTAAAATTAAGAAAAATATTTGCTCAATAATGGAAAAATTTCAAAGTTTCAGAAAATTTTTCCGTAAACGAGAAAAAGTTTTCTTAATTTTAGGGTGCATCGCCTTAGGACGGATTTTGTAGGATAATTTCAAATTTCCAGGGCGATTTTTTTTTTTGAGTGTATGCAAATTGTCCCATGTCACTTTTATGATCTCGCGAGCCACGATTGCGTGATTGCGCAGTGGATTTCGACGAATCTTCAGGCGTTTGCGAGATCTTTTATTCCATCAGTGTCTTTAAATAACTTCACGGAACGGTACACAAAGTTATGGATGATTTCCAGTGGGCGCAGCATCCGAAAGATTTCACCTTTTTTGAAGCCGCACATTTGCAGGCCAATTACGACTGCATAAATTTCGAATCAGCCCCATTCCATGATTGCAGGAAATTTATGCCACAAACTTTTGATGGAGTAAAATAGCATAAATATCACTTGTCAAATAAAGGTCAAGTTGGAGCTGATGCGTTCAATGGTTCTCGATAACTGTGTCGCTTTTTCGATAAACATGAAAGTACAGTCTGCAGAAATATGAAAGTACAGTCTTAAGCTGTCTTAAATTCATGGATTAGCTTACGAGTACTAATTTTCCTGCACAAAATTATCAACTATGGTGAACCTTCTTACATATTTCAAATGCTGAACTTTGCTTCCTCACAAAGGACAATACATTTAATTGGCACACGAAATAAACTTGCATCATCCGATTTGCACTTTTTCCCTTATTCACCTATGGATCTCATCTCAAAATAATAAGAAGCGCTCCAGATTTAAAAAAAATCGATTGAAATCTACCTACAGCAATCATCCTAGTTTTAGTTTACTTTCATTTGTCTTTCCTATATTGTTTTGTGTTAAAACCAATGTTAAATATTAAGTTCATGTTAATAATACCAAAAACTTTTGTTTTCGTAATTGTCATAGTGATTAGTGCTACAAATAAGTCCTGTACGTTTAGCACTAAGAAACAAATCAAATAAATCGAAATCTAAAATAAAAAAATCTAAGGATCGAGACCTTTCATATTTGAGCTCAAGAGTTAGAGTTTACGAAACCCAGCTCAAATACAACAGGGTCACACAATCGAATGTCAAAAAGTACTCAAATTTAAAAGCATTTTCTTCAACTCGCCTACAAATGTTTTCATCAGGTCAGTTTCTTAACTTGCAATTCTGAAAATGAAAATCTTTAATTATTTGCTTTTGTATTTTTGCAAACAATTTGCTTCCTGCTGGCAATTTGGTTGTTAGTGTTATTCATTTGAGCAGAACTGTATTGGCATTTTGCCTTTTACACGAAAAAAAAACCATATTCTGCTGCCGACAATGTGCGTTAAGCATTTTTCGTATGAACCATTAAATTCGCAATGTTGGTTTTGCTCTGGTGTTGCGCCTCATTTTCATTTCGTTGCGGGCGGCTGATGAATGACAAGCCATTGGGTGAGTGCGGGTGGGGCAAACCCACCACCCCCACCCCCACCACCGTCCGCCATAATGGCATATTTAATGTGCGAAATTAAGTGTTGTTATATCTATAGGAATTATTTCATCAAATTTAAGTAGCACATAAATTATTTGTGCATGGCGCTGTCAAGGTTAAAGTGTGTGGCAACAGTTGGCCTGGAATGGAGCTGGAGGAGGCCGCAATTGATGGCCTCGGGGCCGGCTCCCTGTCTTAATGTCGGACAGGAATTTCGGTTAAGAAAATATTTGGCACCTTAATTAGTTAAAGTTGCAGCAACTGGATGCAATTTGAAACCACTTCTCGCTGGCGCTGGTGGGCGACCTCAGACAATGTAATTCCATCATTTATACCAATTTCGACCATTTATCCGCAAACAATTCGCAAAAAGGAAAAGCAACAGCAACAGCAACAGCAACAATGGGTTGGCCAACGGGCTCTGGGCCGGGATGGGTGCGGAATGGCAAATCCTCTCGGACTGCCTCTGGTTGTGGATGCATTGTGTGCAGCTTGTTTCCGTTGCTGTTGTTGCTGCTGTTGTTGCTGGGCTTTATGCGAACGTGCGTTACGTTCTGCTTACAAAACGGATTAAAAGGTTACACAAGAGCGTGCAGCAGCCGTCATTTGAAGAGGAGCCAGACCCAGCCAGGGCCATGTCATGCCATATACTCGTACATGCACCCAGATAGACTCAAATGCAGTCACTTTATTTGCAACCAGTCGGCAGTCTCGAGTTGCTTCTTTGGCTTGGCACGCACATGTTGGTCACGTTATGCACATGGATATGCGAGTATGCTGAGTGGTGGGGGGCGGGGACGGGGTACCGGGAACCGGGGGCACATTTGGGTTACCCACGAACAGACTTCGCTGGGGCTTGCGGTTGTTTCTTATCTGGCACGACATTGCTCCACTTGCCAACCAACTTTGGTGTCTCTTTATGACATTTTCCTGTCAAGTTGCGCCGCTTCATTTCTCTTCTTCAGCAAGTCGTTAAGGAAAAGCAACTGAGGAAAAGAGTAGAGGAAATTATGAAAAGCCAAAAGTATTCAAGTGAAATCCATTAGGGCGCCTTCAACAGCTCCGTCTGCATAATTAATTTATTATGGCGGCGTCTCTGTTTTTTTTTTTGTGTGCCAAGGCAAAGTTCAATTAAAAGTGTTGTACTGCAATTAGTTACAGTCCCTTCCCTTCACCCCCCAATCTCGGTGTCTATTCATTTGTGTGTGCCTCGGCGATTAGGCGTATTGACATTGCAGTCGGAGTCTCTGGGTTTTAGTTGCCACATTTAATTGATAATTCTTGTTCTCGATAAAGAAAATGGGCTCGTCGCTGTTCGGCCCCCCCTTCCATCAACGGGTTTTAGTTTATTTATAGTTTATGGACAGCCCCAGGCACTCTGATAGATTTAACCGCACAAACTGCTGAAAATACTCGAAACAGAAAATGTTTACCAGCCGCCTGGGTTCTTATCGCTCGCGTCATTTATTATCAAAGTAAGTGAGGGGGGTGGGGTGGGTAGGGGAATTATGGGTTTGAGACATGCAATCTTGGACTTGGACCCTGTTATTAAGCCACAATGGTGCCTTCACTCTGGGTGCATCTCTCTGGTAGTTTGAGAAAGTTGGCCACATTTTTGGCCTGGGTTTATTGTATTTCGATTAGAACTTTGAGGTCATAAAGGTGTCCAAATTTTGTTTAGTTTTGTTAGGGCAAAGTCTACTGATGATGGTACCGGAGAGCTCTTACAATTGCTTTGTGCCATTTGTTATCACTTGCCTTTGTTTTGCTTTAAAATTAAGGGCTGTTTTTCAGCTATAGCTATACTATAAGTACCCAAGGAAAGGAACAGATTTGTGCCATATTAACTGAAATAAGAAGGAAAGGAGAAATGATATTAGGATAATAAGAATACAAAGAAGCCAAGCGAAGGGATATTAAAAACGAGAAAGCTAAGCTAACTTTGTCTGTGCCGAAGTTTTTATACCCTTGCAAATGCTTGCTTAAATATTGTCAAAAAATACTCCTTTTCCCATTTTCCGACCGATCGTTCGTATGGGAGCTATATGATATAGTCATCCGATTTGGACAAAAACATGTAGAATTATGTGAAAGCATATGAAACAAACAAATACAAAATTGCTGGATGCTGCCATTAAAAACAAAAAAGTTTTTCCAACTAAGACTGTTTTTCAGACCTATCTTTTGTATGGCAGCTGTACTATATAGTTGTCCGATTTTCATCAAACTTGACAAAATTATAAAAAAGCTTAGAAAACCTTTGAATACAAAGTTTGAAGATGTTTCCATTAAAAAGAAAAAAGTTTTTCATACTAAAACTAGTTTTCCAACCGATTGTTCCTATGGGAGATATAAGATATAGTCATCCAATCCGGTCGGTTCCGACATATTAGTAGTGTACAGCAAAGAGAAGACTCTGTGCAAAGTTTCAGCTCTATAACTTCAAAACTGAGCAACTAGTTTTCGTAGAAACAGACGAACGGACGAACAAAGCTTAATCGACTCAGCTCGTCACCCTGATCAAGAATGTACTATATATAGTTAATTGGGTCGGAAATGAATAAATCTAAGCGTTGCAAACTTCTGGGCAAAATTATAATACCCTTTGCAAGGGTATATAAAGACAGAGAAGTGTAGAACAAGATCGGAATCCGAAGAACTGAGCGTCAAATAGCCACATACAAAGCTTTCAACAAAATTGTCCCAAAGTTTGTATATATAACACAAGGTGGTTTGTTCACATTTCTAGGTCCTGTTGTCATATTTATTATGCTTTCAAACCAAACTTATTTTTGAAAAACTAAAGGTTGACTTTGATACCCAAAATAACAATATTTTAAATATAATATGAACAATGTGAACTTTTCTGAGAAATTTAACTGAAAAACAAGAAAGAAAGTCGGTCAAGCCCGACTATAACATACTCTGTACCAAGAAATTTTGTCTTTTGATCATAACTCGAAAACCGTTCATCCGATCTTCTTCATTCCTTTGGCGGATCGATAAGTTATTCTAATAACTAAATATGTCCAGAAGGAACAAGCCATCTATCTTCAAAACTGTGGGAGATATGAGGTTTTTTCTAAATTGCGGGGGCGGGAGGGGGCGTGGCCAAAATTGAAAATAAACTTGATCTGCCTGCAGACATAAGAAGCATATGTCCCATACACGTCAAACCTCTATCTCTTACCATCTCTGAGATCTGTGCGTTCATACGGACAGACAGACAGACGGACAGACGGACATAGCTATATCGACTCGGCTGTTGATGCTGATCAAGAATATATATACTTTATGGGGTCGGAGATGCTTCCTTCTGCCTGTTACATACTTTTGCACAAACTTATAATACTCTGTGTACCTACGGTACAGAGTATAAAAATCAGTGAAGTTCATTAAAAGTCAGTAAGAAGAGGAAGCAATTGCCAAAATTTCGTCAAAATCCCAGGTGAATTTCTACCTGCTATGCAAAACCAGTTCTAAAACGAACCGAACCAAACCTAAACTTATTCAGCTGAACCGACTTTCCTTCGAAAATGCTAAACAAAACTGAAAACCACGAAGCAAAATGTTCGGTTCGTTTCGCTTCAGTTCACTGACGAGTCTTAAGACTTAAGACAAATTTTTGAGGATTTTAATCGTTTTCCCAGAATAAGTTCTTTGTTTCTTAGTTCAAGGTTTTGTGGTTAGAATTAGATTAAGCATAATAATAATAAACATGATTCATGAAAAATCTTTGTTAATTAGACGGTTTTTTCACTGCACAAAACTAAAGACAAAAACGTTCTTTTTCAGAAAATATATTTTAAAAAAAGACAAAACATTCATTTTGGTTCGACTTCTAAGTAGAAATTAAAGTTCCGACAATCTTCATGTGGGTTTTAAAACCCACAGTCATTTATCACATTAATATAATTTAATTAGAGAGAGAGAGAAGAGCTGTGTCGTACTTATGCCTAGTCCAAGTCCACAAATTAATACGTAATAACGATGACTTTTAGCATCCATTCTCAGCCCCTGCATCAATATTTAATTTATGCCGCCAATATTAATCAATTAGTGTGTGGACAGCAAACAGCACTTATGGCCGTCTGATTGGCAACATTTTCTGAAAAGGGGAAACCGTTCCCAGAAAAATTAAGGGGGCTGGCCCCCAACATGAGGCTGTCGCCGCTGCCGGCGCACAAAGGGCAACAAGCAAATCCAATAATACAATTTATTATCAATGCCGGAGACCTTGCGTAACCACCCCTAAAAAGCAGCATGTGGGGGGTGGCGGGGAGGGGGCCTGCAGGCCCACAAGGGCGGAATCATAAATAACGCCACGAAACCCGACAGCAAGGCAGTGCCTGGGCCAAGGATCGGCAGGCAACGACACTCAATGTGGCGCAACATATTTTCATGTCAAATTAAAAAAAATGGGGAAAAAAAGGGGGGAGGCAAGATGGAATGTGCGCTGCCAACACAATACAATTAAAAGCTAATTAGCTTTTAATTAAAGCTTATTAATTAAATTACCAGGCCCAGGCGTAAATAATACGAAATTTGTTGTAATTAAACCGAGCGTCAAAGAACCAAGCCAAGTTGGTAGTTGGATTAGGCGCAGGCCGAGAAGATTACGCCAGCACAGTGGCCCGTTGCCCGTTGCCCGTTGCCCGTTGCGGTTTTTGGCGCAGTGCAAACTGAAAACTCAACACAAAACATAAATGAAAAACTTGTGCTAAAAAAGCAAACAGCGGCCACTGCCAGATAAAGATACAGATATAAATACAGATACGGTTACGGTAACTGGGCCTGGGCGACGAGTTGTCGCTGTGGTCGTCGTCGTTGTCGTGCAATTGTATCTGTGTATCTCAAAGATACGCATAAGTAAGGCCAGCCAGCCGGCCGGCCGGCAGGCCAGCCAGCACCAGCACCAGCACCAGCAGCGGCAGCGGCAGCTATTAAGGGGCGTTTCATTTTATGTTTCATTTGCGCCGACAACGTTGCTGATGACGACAAAATGATAATGACGACAACGACTGCGACGAGACTGCGCTGGCTCTTTGGCTGGCTACCTGTATGAATGAGTCGCAGGCACAGACCCAGTCCAGCAAACGGCAACAACAAACCAGCCTGCAATGAATGGTGGTGCTCCCCCGCTGCCTGCCTTCCTCCTGCTTGCCCGCAAAGTTAAGAGCCAAGTTAGGCTGGCCCCCAAAGCATGACTAACAGCGTTGGCGCGCTACAACAACAACAACAGCAGCAACAACAATAGCCACATCGTCAGCTCGGCTTGTCGTGTCATCGTCGACGTCGTTGTCGTGCAACTGTAGAAAAACTATTTACAAAGTGACTCAACGAATTTTTAATACACTTGCCCAACAATTAAGGAGCAGTTCTTCAAATCCATCAATCATTCTCTTTCAAAGGAGTTGGCAGAGGTTCTGAAATGCGGCTTCTCAAATGGTTCTGGGCCTAAAGATCACAAAAAGAAAAAGAAACCACAATTAGGAATTTCATTAAACTGCTTTTAGAATTTCTTAAACTTTGTGTTTTTCCCATGAAATAAATTAAAGAATTTACCAAATTTCCAAAGCACAAGAAAAAGACGATTCTGTTGAGTTCAGTAAAATTACTGATGAAGTAAAGCTGCTTCAACAAAAATGTCCTTGAACTTAATAAAATCAAAGCTACTTCATCAAACAAGTCTATGATATCAACAGTATCGCCTTCTTAAGCGTTTTTCGGTTCGGTTCAACTTATTTGAATACTGGAATACTGGGAAGTTAGGATGGAAACAATATAGATATATGGGTTATTCATTTCCAACTCTAACGGTTTCCGGACTCACCATTTTTGATTTGAACCAAATTTTTTTCGAAACTAGATCTGGACATGTCCACCAAAACTTAATTTGCAGTTTTGCCCAAAAATTTGTTGTTAATTTTAAAAACAATTTCAAAAATCGCAAAAAACAAAAAGTGAAAAAAAGGTTTTTTTCAAAATTAATTTCTCGGCTTGTGATTATCGGACAGGTCTCGGACTGATATTGCTGAATGGTATTTTACTGCACCTACTAAGATCCTATTTTAATAAAAAATTTTCATTACTTAATAATATTAAATAATTGTTGCTAAAACTTACATATAATTTTCTCTCAGTGTTAACCACCATGATATAGCTTTTAAGAATATACAATTTATTGCCCTAGGCATAACCTAAATTACGGTACCTTCCAAAAGTCGGAGACTTATATAGTCAAAAAGATATTAATTAATGAAGTTATAAACAAATTAAAATATGCCCTAATAAAAAAATTCCCCACGTAGTCAGTTTCAAAGCTATATTAATGAAACTTGACAAGTGGTCTTTATATTTATTAAGCTTTGCAAAAATGTCAACATCAGGCAGATCGGACGTCTATGTCATATATAGCTCCCATAGGATCGGCCAAAAATTGTTTTTTGTGGTTAAAAAAAATTTTTGGAAAGCTGCAAATTAAGTTTTGGTGGGCATGTCGAGATCTAATTTCGAAAAGAATTTGGTTCAAATCAAAAATGGTGAGTCCGGAAACCGTTCGAGTTGGAAAAGAATGACCCATATCGAAAAACCATTTTGTTTCTTAAAAAGTATATAGGGGCATTTCCACAGAAAGGTAGACCAAGCCCAACCAATTAAAAGTGCTTAAAATTGCAAATTTTGATCATGCTTGCATAGGATAACAGTTAAATTGAACTAGTGTAATAAAGTCTTCCATTACATCATAACTACTACATCATACTACGTTAATTAAGTAAGTAAGTATGTAAGTACTTTAATTAACCTTCCCTCTTTACTTAATCTTAGAGTTATGCTTGGTGTATTCTTCATACATAGACTAATTAATGAGGAAATCGACTCATCAGAGCTGGTGTGCCAAATTAATCTCAATGCTCCTAGCAGATCGTCCCGCTACTTTGTCCCCTTATCTCTGAATCGTTGTACTACTACCCTGCAGAGAAAGTGTCTAGTATAATACCAGAAGTATACCAGTCTCTAAAAACTCGCAACTGGTTGCACTTCGTATCCAAATCAATGTATTGAAGTCGTCCATTTTACACAGGCATGTCATAGGCAAAAGGCAATTGTCCCCAGCAGCAGCCATTTGCAACCAGTTTAGTTCCAATTGTCCCCTCCTGCAGCCATTTCCAACCAGTGTAATACCAGTTGGCAACATGAGCTGTATGTGCTGTACTTTACAGTTAATTATGTTTTATTCCACAAGTCTGTACTCAACCATAATTCGCAATACATTCATTGTCTTGATACAAAATTTTTCAAGTTCACATTGACTTTGCATTAACTTTAGCTTAATCCTTATTTTTCTACACTTTGAATTACTTGCCACTTCTAATTTCTTCCGCACTCGCGTCAGTTTTAAACTTAAAAACCAACACGAAAAGCTTTGCCGTCTGCCGCTGCGCAGTTGCCCAACTCACCCGAATCTAGCTTTTTTGTTACCAGTTAAATTCTAGTTGCTAGCTACAACTAGGTGTAGGACAACTTTTTTTGTTACTTGTTGACAGTTTCTCTGCAGGGTAACTATGCTTTGCATGATCCGTTTAGAGTCCTCTGTGTTGATTACAATAAACTCTTCCGCTTAGTCAACTCTGAGCTTTCCCTTCGTGCTTTAAAAACCTCTATTTTAAAATATCTATCCCATTGATAACATTATTTTTATCATTTTCCTTCCGGTTTTCATGTCGCACGTTGGCGGCTGCGCCCCTAGGTCGGTCGAGCGGGAGGTGGGCTGCTATTTTGCCTGGGGCTCGCGCGTAACTAGCATCGGCTTGGTGTCGCATGGGCCACTTGAACGTACAACGTCCATATATAACCCAATTCAAAAATTTTAAATGCAATGTCGAGCAATCACTATTTTTATTTTGCACATTTTCTTTCCTAACAAGAAAGAAAGTCGGTCAAGCCTGACTATAACATACTCTGTACCAAGAAAATTTGTCTTTTGATCATAACTCGAAAACCGTTCATCCGATCTTCTTCATTTCTTTGGCGGATCGATAAGTTATCCTAATAACTAAATATGTCCAGAAGGAACAAGTCATCTATCTTCAAAACTGTGGGAGATATGACGTTTTTTCTAAATTGCGGGGGCGGGAGGGGGCGTGGCCAAAATTGAAAATAAACTTGATCTGCCTGCAGACATAAGAAGCATATGTCCCATACATGTCAAACCTCTATCTCTTACCATCTCTGAGATCTGTGCGTTCATACGGACAGACAGACAGACGGACAGACGGACATGGCTATATCGACTCGGCTGTTGATGCTGATCAAGAATATATATACTTTATGGGGTCGGAGATGCTTCCTTCTGGATGTTACATACTTTTGCACAAACTTATAATACTCTATGTACCTTCGGTACAGAGTATAAAAAGAACCTATAGGCAATAGCTTTCATTGACTATCGCTCTTTAACATCATTCTAAGGGTACAAAGAGTGAATAAATATTGCCTAAGAAACCATAAAAAACTGCGTGATTGCAATTAACTGTAGGTTTTGGCACTGCAAATTGAAAGAAACCACAAAACTAATCGTAGATTAACACGTAACGTAACATAATGGCCGCGTTCAGCAGAAAAACTTGCTCCCTGGTCAATAATACTTTTTCTTAATCTTTCTGCTAAACTTCAGTGATAAGGTATGGACAATTTGATATATTATGATACAGATGTTTGTAAAAAAGTACGCTCCTGCTATCTACAGCTGTAATTGTATATCAATAGGATTTTTCGATGCCGAAGGTTAATTAATTCGTACGACTGTCGCTTGTGTATGCTATCCATATATCGTTACAGAATAATTTTCCGATAATTATAAAATAATTTTTATCGATATTTTTGTTGACTTCGACTATAAATTGAATGACTGGTGACCCCATATCTTAAAATAAGTTTATCTCATAAGTTTTGCATGTTGCTTACTTAAGTTGGAATGCTTTGTATTAAAAGAAGATTGATTTTTTAAAGTAAATTCATCTCTATGTGCATAAAATTAAGGTAAAATTGATGTTTCAATGATTCTGAGAGCTGTAGCCAAATGGGGTGATGCTTAAGTATCTTCAATTCAATAAGTTTAATTTTATATACTACATATATGGGTATTTCTATGATGTCGCACGTGCGAAAAAACCTCTAAAGACAATCTTTTTTTTTTACTAGTTGTGTAGAACAGGAACCTGAGCTTAAAAAAGTCTTCGTTGTACCCTGAACAATAAAGAATTATCATGAAAAAAATGTCAATGGTTTCATTTTAAACTAATTTTTGAAATTTGCTGTTTTTATACAAAATTTATGCATGTGCTTTTCGTCAAATGACAAAGAAAAAATTAAAAATAGCAACTTTTGAACGACTTACCCGTAGCATTTAGCTGCAATTGCATTTCGAGGTTGATAAACAGACCAATATATAGCACATCCCCCAAGGTTATTCAATGCTTATTGTTTGAGCGGATTGTGAATAGATCTGGGCTGCAAACCAAAAAAATTGTCGGATCTCCGGTACACTGGTTCGAACCCAAATTAACGAATGGTTAAGGTTCGATGTTTTTGGGAGAAGATTTTGGTTCGAACTTTGGTTCAGTCCATACTTTATACAACATTAATAATTGATGTGCAGCATTCGACCTAAAAACTCCCCAAATTGTACGTGAACCGAGTGGTTTTTGGTTCGGAATTGGTTAGTAGAACACATGGAAATATTCAATATATAATTTAAAGTTAAGTGAAATTCCATTTCGTAGTTTACGTAGAAAAATATTACCAAAATAATGTTAGATTCTTGCTTTTGAGAATTATTTAACAGTCTAGATATAACAAGAAATATTTAGGTGGCGATTTCATATGGAAATCTAAACGTTTTGCCAGATTTTTTACACTTTTCTGCCCATTTTAGACAGAAGGTCAAATTTTTGTGTCTATCAGTTATGTTGAACCGAACCGAATGTTCGCTTCAAGGTTCGGTTCATAGTAAAATAAAAGTCGGAATTCCGAACCGGTTCAAACCCGGCTTGCAGCCCTGGAATATATATTTTTTAAAACTCTTTTCCACACCACCTTGAGGTAGAGTTTTGGGTACGTTTTTTTGGTTAGTGGTGTCCCCAAGGGGCATAATCCACTCATCCACGATTCAAGTTCCAGTTATCGATTCTTCATCGGAATCCTGAGAAGTGCATATGTACAACTATACGTGAGTTTTAGTGTCTCGGTGAACCTTTTTTGGAAATTACCCGATATATGGATTCTTATCTGTATCCAAAATAAGGAAATACAGCTTTTTTTTACCTACAAAGCCAAATATAACCTAAAAGGGAAATGTGTAAGTGAGAATTATGTATCGGTCCGATCCGATTCGATTGGATGCTCAAGTTATGAGCAAAAGAATGTTCGCTACAGCAGCGTTTTTGTCAAATTATATTGTGTTATTATTATGTTTTGTATACAGATTGTTTTATAGTCGGGCTTTACCGACTTTCTTGCTTGTTTTGAAATTGAATTCTCATTAAAATTAACCTTAATGTATGAAGGGGTAAAGAGGTACAAGTTTGTACTTAGCTAATGTAAAATATACCAAAATTTGAAAAGTCTTAGGTAAGGTACAGATATAGTTCTAATAGGTATATACTTGAAAAATCCTAGAACTCTACAAGATGCGTAACGGCCATACAAGTGAATATCAAGGAAGAGAAAAACGTCAGTGTGGACCTTCGTTTTTAAATGTGTGTGCTGGTTGTGTGCAAAACACACACACCAATGTAAAATCGAAGAAATTGGCCCCAGTATGGCTATTACTCTTCTTCTTAAGTTGCAAAAGTCTTCCTAATGTGCATTTTATTGAACATTTAAAAGATTTAGTACATCACTTTAAAAAACAACAAATTTTTCAGATGTGCTTTGTTTTTTTGCACTGGTTTTCGAGTTGCATCCTAAAGGAATCAATCTTTGTTAACTTTGGTTGGGATAAGAACTAAGCGAATGAAATTGTACGTAGTTGTGGTGGTTCCTAGTGTTTCTAAGTAACTTTCGCCTACATTCAGAAGAAATTTTACAAGAATTTCCTACGTGCCTTATCGAACCTGCTATAGCATCTTTAAAATCAAAGTGTGTATCGATTGCTTAATTTTCCCCATTTTGATTCTCCCTCTCTGCCTTGCTCGTTAAGGCTACGCTGACCAACTCCTCGTGGAGAGTATTTCCACCAAAATCCGCATATGTATAAATAATCTGATAAGACAAACGAGTTTGACGCTTCAAATAAATGATTGCCAGCTCCTCTCCTACGGCCTTTGTGAATGTACATTTGTTTTTAGTGTTTGTCTAAGTGTGTGTATGCGTTTGGATCTATCTCTATCTATGGTTACGCCGCTTGATGTTTCCATGTTTGAGGTTGTTTGTTTGCTGACTTCACTTATCTGGTCAGACGCATCTTGCGGATGCGCATGGGGTATAGAGTATGCGTAGTTTTTGAATGCGCCAAGGAAGAGTCTTTTGGTTACCCATTAATTTTATGTGAACAACGCCCCCACATTGACACGTGCTCGGTTGTATTGGGACCACAGCTAAGTTAAATCCAAGCTGGTGGCCAATTGACGTTGGCCGCACACAAAAGACACACAAAAAATACAAAAAAACAAAAAAACAAGAAAAGAAAACCCCAGACAGCAAGTCATAAGCCACAGACACATGTAGAACAACCCGAGCGGCTGGGGAAGAAACACAATAAGAGGCAATGAGCTGGTGGCCTTGCAGCTAATTTCATTTGACAATCGTTCATGTAGTTAGACACAGCCGAGCAGGGACGACGAGTCACAGTGTGAGATACTTAAATAAGTGCAAAAACATGTTTCCAAGAACTTCAACGAGACATTACGATGCGTCTGATTATACATGGTCTGAGCGAGTGCAGTAAATGGACTTGCCATCAACACAGTTTGAGGTCAAACCTCAAATGGGCGGAGAAACGGCGGCAAGGCCCCCCCCTAAAATGGTTTCCTGATGTTCCCCCATGCAACATTAATGTTCCTGACGCTGCAAACTGAATGTTATAAGAGCACTGAGAGATGGCATGGTTGGAACCACACTCAGATGGGGAGAGCGATTTTGAAGTGATGTTAACAACTCAAGAAAATATTGGTCTTATTAAGAACATTTCTTGATTCACAGTAACTTTGAATGGTTTTAGAAAGCAGAATTTCAAGTCAATTGGATGACAAAATTCGGCTTGGTTATTGGTCCAATTTCTGGTCATGATCCTGTTAGAATTTTAGGTCCACAGGGCCTTATTAGTTTGATTTGGGCCGGATTTTTGACTCTAAACCACTTTTAAATGGTTTTTAAGGCTTTCAAACCATTTAAGAAACCCTTCATAGTGCACTTCTTTTTGATCCACAACAACAAATAAGTGACTTAGTATTTCGTAAAGGGAAGAAGTGTAGAAGTTTTTTGAAAAACTTCATAAAATTTGCTTCAGTGTGCAAAACCCGTCTAACCCTGTTAGAAACAAGTCAATAATCAATCGTATTTTCACATTGATTGATTAAAGAATGGAAAACAATGACCCCAAAAGTGATCACAACAGCGTCCAAAACAGTGTCCAAAACAGTGATCATACAGTGACTACCAATGATCGAAACAGAGACCAAAACAGTGAGTAAACAGTAACTAAACTAGTGACTAAAACAGTGACCAAAATAGAGACTCAAACAGTGACTAAGGAAGTGATCAAAACTAAGACCAAAACAGTGCCCAAACCAGTAACTCAAACAGTGACTAAAACACTGACCAAAACAGTGACCACATCAGAAACCACAACAGTGCTTAATACAATGGATAAAACAGTGATTAAAACAGTAACCAAAACAGTGACTAAAACAGCAGAATGTGACGACTTCTCTACCTATCCGTTTAGTTAATTTGGTAATATCTGCGCTTAAAAAAGCGTAAAACTATTTTCATACCCCTCCAAATGTTTGCAACGCATATAAGGCAGCATTTCCGACCACACAAAGTATATATATTCTTGATCAGCATGACGAGCTGAGTTGATTTAGCCTTGTCCGTCTGTCTGTCTGTCTGTTTCTACGCGAACTAGTCTCTCAGTTTTAAAGCTATATCTCATTGCTCCCATAGGAACAATCGGTCGGAAAACTATCTTTAGTGAGAAAAACTTTTTTCTTTTCAATGGAAACGTCTCCGAACTTTGTAATCGTACCCTCAGGGAAAAATACACTGATATTTTAATATTTACACTTTGATTTGAATATTTTCACCATTGATTTAGCGTTAAATATGGAATTCGTATACTACTGTGAGCAAAAAGTAAGGTGTAAGGGTCAATTTAAACTTCGCGGGCCTAACAATTCGGGCAGGTTTTTTTTTCTTGAGTTGGCCGGACTGTTGATGACATCTGTGCCAAATTTCATGTGAATGTCATTATCAGAAATATATTTACGCTTGTGTTTTCCAAACGACGAAGAGTGCATTTTTCGAATTTTACAATGTCTGAGCAGAGAAGTGCCATCAAATTTTGTTTGCGGAATGAAATTTCGGCTGCGGAAACGTTGAGGATGTTGCGGAAGGCCTTTGGTGATTCTACCATGTCACAAAAAAAAATTTTATAAGTGGTACAAAGACTTCAAAGAGGGTCGAGAACGTGTGGATGACTTGGAGCGCTCCGGACGACCATCGACGTCAACAGATGACCAACACGTCAATGAAGTGGAGGAATTAGTGCGCAAAAATCGTCGGTTGACTGTTAGAGACCTTACTGATATGATCGGAATATCAGAAGGATCTGTGAAAACCATTTTGAAAGACCATTTGGGCCTACGAAAAGTCAAATCTCGTTTGGTACCGAAAGTTCTCAATTTCTTGCAAAAAAGTCATCAAAAATTCGACGCTTATCGTTCCGCAACCACCGTATTCGCTTGATTTGGCTCCGTGTGACTTCTGGCTATTCCCAAAACTCAAGAGATCACTTCGGGGAACGCGTTTCGAGTCGATTGAGGAGATAAAAGCAAAATTGAAGAAAGCGCTGATGGCTATACCGGAAAAGGACTATTTGGCATGTTTCGAGGATTGGAAAAAAACGTTGGCATAAGTGTATTTTATCGGGAGGGGATTACTTTAAAGGGGATGAAATTGATTTAGAAGAATAAATAAAGATTTTTCATTCTACAAACAAATTCACCTTACTTTTTGCCCACAGTAGTATATAAAGAGGGCACATTTCAAATTTAATATTGGCAATAGTTAAATTTAACATGAAAATAGTTAAAGACTTTTTTTATTTAAAAATTTTGCCAGCCAACCTATACTCAATTTTCTTTGTAATGGAATCCCAGGAGTAGAATCCTTTTAGATTTTGTTCTGAAAAACTGCGATTTATATAAATTTTTTAAAAGTTTTAACTTACTCTGCTCTGTGTGGGACTCGAACTCGGGACCTCTGGACTTGAACTCGATTGGAATGCCGTCTCAACCAGTTGTGCCATCGCGTGTGATGGCTGATCGACGGCTAAAATACTACAAATATTGAATAGCCTACAGTTATTTATAAATATCCTTCTGGCATTTTGCAAAAATACGACTGCTTGCAATTCTCAAGTTGGAATTCCCTGCATAGGGAATATAAAAGGGGAAACTGAAATTCGCCGATTTAATAGGTTTTTAGTCAATTCAATGTGGTTTTTAGTTAATTTAAATACAAAAAGGGCATAGTAAGATCAAATATAATTGTGTTAGGTTTTACCATGCTATTTCTCCCTGAGTGTAGGTTTTCTATATTTTTTTATAAGTCAACCAAGTTTTATTAAAATCGGAAAACTATATTATATAGCTGCCATACAAAAGATAGGTCTGAAAAACAGTCTTAGTTAGAAAAACTTTTTTGTTTTTACTGGTAGCATCCTGCAATTTTGTATTTGTTTGTTTCACATGCTTTCACATAATTTTACAAATTTTAGGCCAAATCGGATGACTATATCATATAGCTCCCATACGAACGATCGGTCGAAAAATGGGAAAAAGAGTATTTTTTGAAAATATTTAAGCGAGCACTTGTAGGGTATAAAAACTTCGGCACAGACGAAGTTAGCTTTGCTTTCTCGTTATACTCTGTACCGTAGGTACATAGGGTATTATAAGTTTATGCAAAAGTATGTAACAGCCAGAGGAAGTATCTTCAACCCCATAAAGTATATTTACTCTTGATCAGCATCAACAGCCTACGCACAGATCTCAGAGATAATAAGAGATAGAGGTTTCGGACACTTGGTTACTTGTTCTAACTAATTTGAAGGACATTTCCACTGAAAACAAATTTCGTCCGAGCCGAGGTTAACTTTTCTCTACTTTTTTTGGCTAAGAAATAATTTAATACGATGATATCATAATAACTTCAAAATCAGTTTTTTGAATGCCTACAACGAATTTCCATAAATGGTAAATATGGAAACTTTAGCAACAATTTCTTTGGTTTAAATGGACTTATTGACTTTCACAACTATCAATGAATTGTCAACACTACTGCTGGTGTATTGATGGATGAATAAAATTAAATTACTGTCTCATGCTTTTACTTATACAATTCCAATTTAAAATGACATTTTTAATTAAAGTTCATTCGGATGTAACCATACAATAAAAAAAAACTACTTCATATTCTATTGATGAAATTAGATAATCCGTTGCAAAGAGCTTTGCTCATACCGGGTGTTCCACAACGCCCACTCATTCTTTTCTATCATACAAAATGCCAACTTTGTTTCGTTGATTTGTCACTATTTTGTCAACATTCGCGCCACCAGTTCCATATAAATGGAAGATTAAAATTTCCAAATAATACAACTGAAATACAATACAAGTCTTAAAAACAAAAAAAATTATTCATAAATTTTATAGCAAAAGCCACACATAATATCTTTAGCAAAGATTTGATTACCGGCGCAAAAAAAAACCGCTAACAATGGCAACAAAATGCTTACCAAAAAGCTTCCAATCTCTCCCAAATCCATTAAATTAGCATAGCTATGGCGAGAATACATCTGAAACACAAACACACACAAAAAGCATTCGGAAAACTTTAATATTTATGAGCAATTAAAACGTGGAGCAGCGGCATGTCTGCTGGCCAAATAAATATATGTTTTAAGTGGAAAATCGTTAACATCCAAACTAGACAATTAACGAGCATCAAATACATATTTCCTTAAACCTTCACACACACTCACATCCAGCGCGCTTAACTACATAAATATAAAAAATTATGTACTGTGACTCGAGGGTAGAGATAAAAATGGCAAAGCAAAACTAAATGAGCCGCAACTCTGGCAACAAAGCAAATGACTTGGTATTTGCAGCCCGCTGGCAAAAGAGCCAAAGAAGTTGCCATAATAATGACATAAATAAAGCTCAGGCTAATGATTGTTATAAAGCGATAAGGCCAAAAACGTGGAAAAGCCAAGGAGCAAGAAATAAAACAAAACCAAAATAAAAAAAAATCGTATGGAAAAACTTTGATTGCCTAGGGGGCGAAATGAAATGTCATGACTTTTTTCGGAACGCTGCCATCATTAGAAATGGCAAACAATTCTTCTGCAGGTCCAATCATTGTTGCTGTAGTTTTTGATTAATGAACTTCAATTAAATGCCAAACTGTGTTGCGGGCCGACGGGCGATGGTTGGCCGAGGGGGGGCAGGTATGAGGGGCGTATGCGTGATATTTAGAATGGGAATGTGGGGCTGACTGCTGGTCCCACAGATAGGACTGAACGAGCGCGCTCGCTTTGAAAATGTTTGTTTAATTATGCCTATAAATAATCACGGTTGAGCATGTGCACGGGCATTAATTGCGCTGGGTGTGAGTGTGAGTGCCAGTTCTCATAATAGTCCGCTTCTTTTTTGTTGGTTTATGAAGTGCACAACAGTAAAATTGGTTGGGAATCAATGGGTGTATATCCACGTATTGAATGAGTGGGCCAAGGGCGGATCGTTTAATTGTACAGATAAGCCAGAAATGGTACGCCCACAGTTCAAATTTTATCAAGGCAGCTAGCCTAATGTTCTCTATGGGCTTATATCAGCTTAAAATTAGCTGGGCAAATAGTATGTTTATCTGCTAGCTTGAGCAACTTTTAATTATAATCAATGAATTAAGCATATTTGTTCACATCAGCTAGAATGTATATATTGATAGCAGACATTGGCTAGGCTACCAAGTTTCGATTTGTCATGCGTCATCTATAATATCTAAAAATATTTGCTCTTACCATCTCTGAGTTCTGATTGTTCTTACGGACGGACAGGCAGACGGACTTGGCTAAATCGACTCGGCTGTTGATGCTGATCAAGAATATATATGGTTTATGGGGTCGGGGATGCATCCTTCTGGCTGTTAAATACTTTTGCACAAACTCATAATTCTCTATGATCCTACGGTACAGAGTATAAAAAATCTTTTTCCCACAACGATCCATTTTCCGACCGATCGTTCGTATGGGAGCCATATGATATAGTCATCCGATTTGGACAAAATTTTGCAGAGTTATGTGGAAGTATGTGAAAACAAACAAACACCAAATTGGTATGGATGCTATGGATGCTACCATCAAAATCAAAAAGGACTGCTAAATAACTAAAACTGTTTTCAGATATGGCAGCTAAGCCATATACTATAGTTGTCTGATTTTTATCAAATATGGCAGCATTATAAAAATGCATAGAAAACCTATGATTACAAAGTTTGGAGACGTTTCCATTGAAAAGAAAAAAGTTTTTCTCACTAAAACTAGTTTTGCAAGCGATTGTTCCTATGGTAGCTATAAGATATATTTATCCGATCCGGTCAGTTCCGACATATTAGTAGCGTGCAGCAAAAAGAAGACTCTGTGCGAAATTTCAGCTCGATAGCTTCAAAACTGAGGGACAATTTCGCGTAGACACAGACAGACAGACAGGCGAACGGCCAAGCCTCAATCGACTCAGCTCGTCACCCTGATCAAGAATGTATATGGTTTATGGGGTCGGAAATGAATATTTCAATGCGTTGCAAACTTCTGGGCAAAATTATAATACGCTTTGCTCTTGCTGAAATGAAAAATGTGTTTTTATTCCCTTGCAGAGGGTATATTGAAATTGTCCAGCTTTTTGTAACGCATAGAAGGAAGCATTTCCGACCACATAAAGTATATATATTCTTGATCAACATGACGAGCTGCGTTGATTATGACTTGGTCGTGCGTCCGTCTGTTCCTATGCTATCTCCTCCATCAGTCTTAAAGCTATCGCAACCAAACTTTGCACGAAGTCTTGTAGTTCAAATATGCTGCACATTTGTCGGAGCCGGCCGGATCGGATAACTATAACATATAGCTGCCATGGGCACTATCGGTCGAAAAACTAGTTCTAGTTAGAAAAACTCTTTTGTTTTTAATGCAAACGTCTCCAAACTCCGACTTTATTAGTTTTCTATGCTTCTCCATGATCCTGCGAAGTTTGGTCGAAATCGGACATCTATATAGTATAGCTGCCATAGAAAAGTAAGGTTAGAAAAAAAGTCTTAGTAAAAAAAACATTTTTGATTTCAATGTAAACCTCTTTTAAACTGTAATATATTTATTTTATAAGCATTCACACAATTCTTTAATGTTTTGTCAAAACCGGATGACTATAGGTTATAGCTGCCATAGGAATGATGGGTCGAGAAACTATAGTTTCAATGAAAAAACTTGTTTTCTTTAAAGAAAATGACTCCTAACTTTGTATTTCTTTGTTTTCCATGCTTTCTCATGATTCCACTAAGTTTGGTCGAAATCGGAAAACTATATGGTACAGCTGTCATAGAAAAGTACAGCCAGAAAAGTGGTCTCAGTAAAAAAACTTGTTTGCTTTTAAAATTAGTTCGAAAAAGTGCTGCAAGGGTATACAAAGCTCGGCCGCGCCGAAGTTAAGTGTCCTCTATTTTATTGATTCCATTTCTTTCACCACACCTGCAATCTTATGTAAATTCTGTTAACCTAATATGCAATTTCGTATCTTAAGAAGCACCAAATTATTGAAGGAAAAGTTACCACACAGAAAATAAAGATCGCGATGTTTAGTATCAATCGGATATTTTTCAGTATCGAATCGGCCTTCATCTGAAAAACACCCAAATGATATGTTCGACTATATCACTCCAACATTTCGAAAATATTAATGTGAAATGTTTCAGATCAACAATCTATTTTGTAATATCCCTGATATATTTTTATAGTATCAATGCAGTATTTTCACAATACCTGTACGACATGGATGAAATATTATATATATATTTTTATAATATCAAAAGTGTATTGATGTATTACCAATGGTGTACTTAATAATATCAAAGCTATATTTTTATAGTACCTATGCTAAAAGATGCTATTGTTCACAACAGTAAACAACTTATGCAGTTATATAAACCAAAAGGAGCTGGTTGCCTATACAGTACTCTTTCATGAATCTCCCAATTCAACCTTGAGTAGGCTTTTCGTTAATGACTGTTGCTGTTTGAATGTCTCTCCATGCGCTCACGGCTTTAAGTAGTTGGGAACTGCAATCAGCAATGAAAGCAAAATCAGACAAATCGTAAGAGTATTTGCTGTCTCGCTTGCTGTGGCAGACACATGAACATTGTTTTTGCCTTTTTCGAGCAGCACTATTGCTGTCTCACTTTGATTTGAGAAATACTGCGAGTTTCGATGTCTACTTTGATCTGAAATCAAGTCACTAGGGTATTTTTCAGATTACTTAGACGATTTCACTTATTAATATAACTTTTTTAGTATCAATGTTATACCATAGCATCATATTGATAATATATCTTTGATTTATAAATTCGTATATTTTTAAAATTATATTGAAAAATTAAGCCGATATTTGATCTTTTTATACTCTTTACCGTAGGTACACAGAGTATTATAAGTTTGTGCAAAAGTATGTAACATCGAGAAGGAATCATCTCCGACCCTATAAAGTATATATATTTTTGATCAGCATCAACAGCCGAGTCATGTCCGTCTGTCCGTCTGTCTGTCCGTATGAACGCACAGATCTCAGAGATGGTAAGAGATAGAGGTTTGACGTGTATGGGACATATGCTTCTTATGTCTGCAGGCAGATCAAGTTTATTTTCAATTTTGGCCACGCCCCCTCCCGCCCCCGCAATTTAGAAAATCATATCTCCCACAGTTTTGAAGATAGGTGGCTTATTCCTTCTGGACATATTTAGTTATTAGAATAACTTATCGATCCGCCAAAGGAATGAAGAAGATAGGATGAACGGTTTTCGAGTTATGATCAAAAGACAAAATTTCTTGGTACAGAGTATGCTATAGTCGGGCTTGACCGACTTTCTTTCCAGTTAATGGTAGCATCCTGCAATTTTGTTTTTGTTTGTTTCACACGATTTCACATAATTGTACAAATTTTTGGCCAAATCGGTTAACGATATCATAAAGCTACCATACGAACGACCGGTCGGAAAATGGGAAAAAGAGTATTTCTTGAAAATATTTAAGCGAGCACTTGCAAGGGTATAAAAACTTCGGCTCAGACGAAGTTAGCTTAGCTTTCTCGTTTTTTATTCTGTTTCTTTCACCAAACTTTCACCTGCAAGCTTATGTAAATTCTGTTAACCTAATATGCAATTTCGTATCTTAAGAAGCACCAAATTATTGAAGGAAAAGTTACCAGGAATCAGGCCGACGAATCAGAAACGTATCCTTCACATAGCACTTAAAATAGTCAAAACTAGCCACCGTACAACAATGATTCTAGCAATACTCTACTTTGGGTTCCTTTTTTGCCTAACACTGTTCATGGAACCTTCAAAAATGTACAAATCCGAACTCATGGATTGATTCAGTCACTGTTTAATACAACCTCGATTTTAAGTTTGAGCCTCTGAACCAGAGTGCGTTGGCAACAAGTCTGACGATATCTTAAGGCGATTGCATCAATTCGATGAAAATCAATCAGAAAGCAACTTCGCGCTTTGCATTGCACTTTCATATTTCAAGTGGGAATAAGGTGACGAGTTGAAACTCGGTTCCAAAAACCACAAAAACCAGGAACCAACCATCAAATTCTAAAATGTAAGAAAAAGTCAAGAAAGTATTGAAATCGGTTGAATTGGGTGCTACGGGAGCTTAGTCAGTAATTAAAACTAATCTCTCGCCCCCATATAATTGTGCAATTTAAAAACCATCAAAGTGACCACCACCTCCCCCTTAACCATATAAGTGGCAGGTGAGGCGTTTCTAACTACGTAGAAATGTGCCTTACTCATTGATAATCAGGCCAACCATTATCTGACCCCCATTTATGGCTGCATATATGTAATTACCGAGCCCACAAAGTTACAATGGCTTTCAATTATATTGCATATGCCCCCTCCACCAATTTTTTTTTGCATTATTTATCTGAGATTGTCAGAGGGCTGACTTTTATTTTCACTATAATTTAGCACAATCATTCTATGAAAAGTTTTAGGGCCCAGTAATTAGAGGGCTGACTAAGGCCAATCTGCGGAACCTGCGAACTTTGGCATGCATACGCGGCACAACTCGGCACAAGTTAAGTGAGTTTCTATTTTGAACGGCGCATGAAAATTACGGAGCACGTAATTAAAGGCCCAGTCCCTGTCCCTGTCCAGCCGGCTGGCTTCCCAGGGGTGGTCCGGCCTAGCGGCTAACGCTTACGTGGCCATTGGCAAACGGGGTCATTAGGCAATTTAATATTTTAACAAACTGATAATAATCGAATCGAACCGAACCGCACACGAAAGTGAACCGCATCGAATGAACCCAACTCAAGTCCATCCAGGTAGGCCGTTGTCAGCTTGGCTGGAGGCTTTTGCGGTGTGTCGCTGGGATTGGGTTACGCGCTCGGTAGCATGAAGCGCTCAAGTTAAAGTGGGTTTTTTTTTATGACATTTGCACGAAATATTAAGGTGTAATGGGTATTAAGCTGCAAACATGGAATGGAAAGCTGACAACGCTGGTCGCAACCGCAAGGCTAGACAGACAAACGTACAAGTGCGGCTTAGTGACACGTACAGTGGTGGATATGGGAGAGGGGCCGGGACAGGAAAAGTAGTGTCAGCTCATCAGAGTTCAGAGTCGGCGTAATCTTACACGCACCGAATAGCAAAGTCATACAAGCTCGAGAGAGTTGGCAACGGGGGGCGGGTGAAATGGTGCTGCCTTGCCTCAATACGATAAGTCCCTAATCAGCCCATTAGACACAGTCCCAGGCATTCACCATAATCTGCTTTTACCTGAATAACGCGTTTCAGCTATTTGCCTTTGTTTTTCGGCTGAATTTCCAATTTTGTATATATTTTTATGACAATGTCACACGGTGACCCCGGACGGACAGAGCGAACAACAAGTGAGTGTGTGTCAGTGTCTCAATGTGTTGGTAATTAAAACCAACAACAGCAGCAGGCAAAACACACACACTGACAACCTGTATGTTTATTTTTATAGTCCAAAGCTGGCTGCCTGTTCCAAGTCATTCTCTTTCCCTCTCCTTGGACTTAATTACACGGATTAAGTATTATACGGTTTTTATGGGAAGGCAGGTAGGCAGGGTAAGCCCAAGGCAGTAAAAGACCGAGTCTGTCTGTCTTATCTCGAATTGCACTTTTATATTGATCCGCCCCCGCATCCCACCCGTCCACAAGTAAGACCCACATTTGGCCAGATCTTGTGGTGTTAATTGCATGTTGGTTTTAATAAGTTTTTCTATTTATTTTGGCTATTTCAGGCTTGAAAGGTAAGGAAATTGCCATCGTTGGCAATGTAAAAACTTTGTCATAACCAAAAGCAAAGTCCGCCTGTATGGGATAATTGTGGCTGTTTTTTGGTTGGAGTGAAAATTGCTTGTCAATGAGACGCATGTTTTCAATTTATGGTGCGACGGGTTCGTGTGAGATAGTCGCTAAATTGACGCCCATTTGTTGTGTTTACTTGCAGATAAGCAACAATTTCGCATAATTAGAGGCGTCATGTGTGTGTGTGTGTCGCAAATTGCACAAGCTATGGTGTTTTTTTTTCAGTAGCTCTAAATGTCAGCGTCTCATCGGAGTTCTTTCTTGGACAATAGTGGGGCAGGCAAAGGACGGAAGGTGCTTATCGACTCGAGAAAAGTTTTACGCGATTTGGGTTTTCATTAACAGTTTTCTACATCTCATGCTTGGTTTGTGACATACGACAACTCCAAAAGTGCTCAGTAAGGTTTGCCATTTCACCAGAAATAGGCTAATCATAAAATGTTATTATCCAAATTCGTATTACTTGTTATGGAAGTCATCATCGACTCACGGAACAGTCTATTCCACCTCTTGTGGCTTACAAATAGATAAGATATCGGTCTCATTTCGGGTCCTGCGTCTAAGTTTGTATCGGTTCACTACTTGTCGGGGTTACGTATTGATTTACTTAATATAAAAACCAGAAACGACCACAATAAGCCGTTTTATTTGAAGTATTGAAACTTATTATATGCACTCTCAAAAATAAATAGGCGAAATCGCCCTAAAATTAAGAAATTCGAATTCAAACAAGAAAGAAAGTCGGTCAAGCCCGACCATAACATACTCTGTACCACGAAAATTTGTCTTTTGATCATAACTCGAAAACCGTTCATCCGATCTTCTTCATTTCTTTGGCGGATCGGTAAGTTATCCTAATAACTAAATATGTCCAGAAGGAACAAGCCATCTATCTTCAAAACTGTGGGAGATATGACGTTTTTTCTAAATTGCGGGGGCGGGAGGGGGCGTGGCCAAAATTGAAAATAAACTTGATCTGCCTGCAGACATAAGAAGCATATGTCCCATACACGTCAAACCTCTATCTCTTACCATCTCTAAGATCTGTGCGTTCATACGGACAGACAGACGGACGGACAGACGGACATGGCTATATCGACTCGGCTGTTGATGCTGATCAAGAATATATATACTTTATGGGGTCGGAGATGCTTCCTTCTGGATGTTACATACTTTTGCACAAACTTATAATACTCTATGTACCTACGGCACAGAGTATAAAAATAGAAGAAAGTTAGCTTCGGCTCGGCCGAAGTTTGTATACCCATGCTTTTAACTAATTTGAAGGACATATCCACTGAAAACAAACAAGTTTTTCTCAATAAGACTACTTTTCCGACTCTACTTTTGTATGACAGCTATACTATATAGATGTCCGATTTCGACCAAGCTTAGTGGAATCATGGAAAAGCATAGCAAACGTAGAAATACAAAGTTTGGAGGCGTTTTCTTTGAAAACTAAAAAGTTTTTCGCACTAAAACTAGTTTTTCGACCGATCATTCCTATGGTAGCTATAACCTATAGTGATCCGATTTTGACACAACTTTTCAGAATTGTGTACAAGCTTATAAAATAAATATATGCCAATTCTAAAGAGGTTTACATTGAAAACAAAAGAGTTTTTCTTACTAAGACTACCTTTCTAACCTTACTTTTCTATGGCAGCTATACTATATAGATTTGCGATTTCGACCAAACTTGGCAGAATTATGGAGAAGCATTGAAAACTCGTAAATACGGAGTTTGGACCCGTTTTCTTTGAAAACAAAAAGTTTTCTCACTAGAACTAGTTTTTCGACCGATCGTTCCTATGGCAGCTATTTGTTATAGTCATCCAATCCGGCCGGTGCCGACAAATGTGCAGCGTATTTGGACCAGAAGACTTCGTGCAACGATTGGGTCCCGATAGCTTTAAAACTGATGGAAGAGATAGCATAGATACAGACGGACATGGCTATATCGACTCAGCTCGTCATGCTGATCCCGAATATTTATACTTTATGTTGTCGGAAATGCTTCCATCTATGCGTTACAAACATCTGGACAATTTCAATATACAAGGGTATAATAATATTTCCTAAGAAGTTGAAGGGGCAACATCAAGACGCGTATTCTATAGTATCCCCTTCTCTCTTAAATGAAATGATCCTTATATATTTTTGCACACTTTCTTTCCGTTGGTTTTCTCTATAAAGCACATACAAAATAAGCAATAATCATTAAGTGTATTTTACCTTGTCTGGGATTTGAGCTCGGGTCCTCAGGAATACTTAAACATATAACGTGTATCGATACCATGTCGAGTCACTACTCGAAAAGATGCGGATGCAGGTGTACGCAATTTGGATGCAACTTGTTTGATACCACTAGGTGTGTGTCGATTTAGACTGGACTTACAGGATGGAGAAAACTTTATAGAGTTCTTGAAAATTTTTTCGTTTGCTGGGAAGAGACTTAGTGATGACGCTTGCCCCTCTACAACTCTTTCCTACAAACGGAAGCTTTTTCAAAAGTTTTATGATGTTTGCTCCACCGTGTAAGTCCAGTCTAAGTATTTTGATGCTTCATTAGCAGCAGACAGCGCTCCATGCTCCATTTCCGATCACATAAAATCTTGTCACAAGGAGAAACCGGATGAGGCAAACACTACAAACTTTTTTCGTCCATGCAACTGAATACTGAATAGAAACTTCGAATAGGGCTAACCGGTGTCGGACTTGAATATCCTTTTAAATCTCGGTTCATTCAAAAATAATAGAATTCAATTGTTTTAAGGGGGTATTCTAATTCAGGATTCTGAAAACATGTTTTCATTTTATTTTAATAATCAAAATATGTTTAAGTAATTTCAAGTCAATTCGTCAATTCACATTTATGTAGAGGTATCAGGTAAATTAACGGAACTGTTGAAGCTTTCAACGCGTTTTTCTAGAAATTCCTTTTTTCTTTACGTTTGACATGATATCTCAAGTTCCAATGGACCGATTAATTTGAAATTTTGTGGAGACTTTCTTAAGTATTCCCCTATGGTCCGAACTAAAATCTCTTAACCTAAATCTCTCTGGAATTCCCCAAGACTTGTTAGGAATCATGTCAAGATGGAGGTATCCTTTTATGAACTCCAACCCATGTATCAACCTGTAAGTTTCTAAATTTGTTTCCTTTTTATTTATGCTTTGTTTTGTTAAGCTATTGATTGACAAATTATACAAAAATGGGTGTTATGATATTCTTATGTATTTTTTATTAATATAACGAAAAACCCAAAATTTGCTTATCCCCTCAAGTCGAGAAGCTTTTAAAGCAAATCCTCTCTAAATTCTAAAATGCAGTTGCCTAAGGAAAGGTCATGAAGGTATGATAATAGATCAGAAGATAGAATCAGGCATAGCAGAAAGTATATACTTGGGGGAAAAGTACACTACAAAGGGATAGCAATCACTAACGGGAGTAAAGAATTCGTGGTTGATAAGAACTATGATTTACCGTAGAGTACGGTACCACATTTTCCGGTTTAAATAAACTCAAACCAAATGTTTTTGTTCTGAGCTGCCCATGTGATCACTGAAGTGAACTTTTCCATCACGAATCATAGGAAATTTGATTGGTTTTTTCATGAGGGTGAGTTCCATTTTGAAAGTCTGCCCACCAAGTTCATCATCCTCTCAGTGGAAGCTTTTGCCGCTTTTCGCAAACTGATTTCTGCTGTTTTCAAAGGCTCAGCGCTTTGTTCAGTCGGAGCTGCTTTAAGTGGTTCAAGGCTTACTTCCTCTTCACTGCACACCAACAGCAGCAGCGGCAGCCCTTTCCTCCCAAGCTGTTGGCCTTTTCATGAATGTCACCGTCGAGGCAGGGGCATAAGTCCCTTCTAATTGCTTGCGTAACCTGAGGCTCGGCTCCACTAAAATGTTCATATTTAAAAATCGTGCTCAATAAATATTTGTTGAAAGGAATAAGAGGAAAACGAGAAACGAGAAAAGAGGCGAAACGAAAGATGAGAAAAGGAAAAAACGTGTCCCGGCCAAAGATTTCAACAATTCATGTGCGAATCGAACGGCACCGGGTACGAGTCCGCAGAGTCTTGACAATTGTCGTGTTCGTGTTCAGAAATGAATGCATGCCACTTACGAGTTTGTCGCCATTCATTCCATTTCATTTTTGCGGAGACAGGAAACGCGACTTCAACTCCAGGCGCGGCGGCAGCTTCGGTTCGGACTGAAAAGAGGCGCCACAATGCATGATTGAGCTCTCTCGCCCTGACGGTGGCCTGGAAATTGCACAACTGATGGGCCTGGGATGTGGGTACACTGCAAGAGCACTATACTGTATGCCCAGCGGAGTGAAATGTCTGACTTAAGTTATTACCCCACAATTTCGATCAGTGTATGTTTGTGGGCTTGTATATATTTGTGCAGCTCTCGGTGCGCCATGAATGGCTTCGTTTATTTTCAACACGTTACTCAAACAATGTTTTTGGTTTATTTAAATTTCTTTCTTATAGGAAAGCCATGCAAATGCCGTCCACCCCCTCCTACCCTGCCAGCCCATTGAGGAAGCCCGCGCGCGTTGGGTAAACATTTGAATTTTACATTAAAGGCGGCGCAAAACATTCGCATTTTTTCCGTATTTTTTCTCTTATTTTTCTCCCCGTTTTTTTCTCTCATTATTTAAACAAAACGGCGGCACTGTGCACAGCAAACAATCCGCCAGTTGCCCCAGCGCCTGTTTACTTTTTAAAGCGCCAATGCCACCCGACGAGCCCGAAGGAGGCCAGCGAAATGCAAGGGGCGCAGGCGGGCGGGCGGGCGCATGCGAGAGTCGGCGAGGGCGCAGGCCAAAAGATAAAGATACAAAAACGCAATGAAGTTGGCGGTTCGGTTTTCGGTCTGCATCGAGTTCAAACTGTATGCCAAATGCAAACACACAAATTCGAAATTTAAAACATTCTCTTTTATTTTTATGTGCGGTTTTGCCAAGCAGGAACTTTAACTTTACCGTTATCGAGACTACAGACTACTACAAGCGAGTGGTATTTTATACAGTTGTGGGCAGAGGAGCAGGGGGGCGGCAAGATTCACGCTCTATGCGCAAGTTCTGCCCTTTTCTTGTCGTGTCAAAAGCGTTTGACAAACGATAAGCGGTTGGAGTTTGGTTTTGGGATTGGGACTGGGATTGGGATTGGCATAGGAATCGGATTCGTTGTCGGGGCGTTGCCAGTCGCAGCTGATTCTGATTTGTATCTAATTGTATGCAAACAGCGTGACATGCGGCAGGCCCAGTTTGGTAGAGGGGGGCGACATATGCGGGCGATTTGTTCGATTTTTGCTATTCAATTTTATGCATGAAGTTGATGGATTACTTAGAAATGGCTTTTGCCCCCCCCCTTAAAAATGTATTTTATTTGCAGGGTTGCTGCCGGTGGGATAGGCATAATGATCTTTTTTGCCCGTAGAGAAAGGAGAAAGGTGTTGGAGTTTGCTTTGTTGTGTTCTAGAGAACTTTACAATTTATAAAAAGCTTTCGAGGTAAAGATAATTTAGACCGTTTCTGAACCAAACCCCGGTTGGCCCGTCTTGTTCTGATTTTGTCTCAAACCTTCCGAAACTCAAACGAAAAGCCTCTGCTTGGTAGTGGCGCTTAAACCAATAGTCAGACCTTTTAGAACTTATAAAACTATCACAATATCTAAGTCTTAGCATTTTCATTTAAAAACAGGTAAGAAAGTCGTTCAAGCCCGCCTATTGCACCTTTTTGCACATAAATAATATCATGGTAAATGCCCCTAAAAGTATGCCCACTTTTTTTCCTTCAAAAATAATCAATTTAAGGTTGTGTTCTTGTCTAGAAGACCACATTTTGGGAATTTTTTTAAAAAAATTAATTTTATATTGTGTTTTTTTTTTCTTCAAAGTTTTAAATATTATTAAAATACTAAAAATTCAAATTTTTACATAAACCTAGTTCAGGTCATAGAGTAGAATGTATTAGAAAGGCCCACACAAAATTTCAAGTTACTCGGTACATTGGAACTTGAGATATCATGTCGAACGTAAAGGAAAAAGTAAATTCGAGAAAAGCGCGTTTAAAGTTTCAACAGTACTGTAAATTTACCTGATACTTCCTTACAAATGTGTGTGTAAGAGCCTCAAATATGAGACGTGCATATACTCAAAATGTGATTTATTGAAATATAAATCGAAAAAAAATTAATAATTTTCCTCCAACTAAATTGATTCTTGGAAAAATTGTTCATCTAGCAGCTCAAGAATAAAAATATTTCCAAATATATATTGTCTTGGAGATTCACATGATGAAGTAAGTCGGATTTGTGCTATCTATCATACAACGAAAATAGAAATAGTTCAGCAATGGCAGCAAATGTTACACGAACACAATGAACTCATCAAACTGATTGCTTGTTGTCTTAAATTCGCATAAGCGACCAGCATGATCTCATGCACTTACTTGGTTGGTGAAATATCAATTGTTGTTTTGGGTGATAATACGGAATCAAATTATATCAATGAATTCTGTATTGTCTTCTGTGTAGATCTATGAAAGTACACTCAAAAAATGTGTATTCTAGTTTTTTGAACTTCGCACTAAAATAGTTTTTATACTCTGTACCGTAGGTTCATAGAGTATATAAAGTTTGTAACAGCCAGAAGGAAGCATCACCGACCCCATTGAGTATATATATTCTTGATCGGCATCAACAGCCGAGTCGATATAGCCATGTCTGTCTGTCAGGCTGTCTGTCCGTATGAACGCACAGATCTCCAGAGATAGTAAGAGATAGAGGTTTGACATGTATGGGACATATGCTTCTTATGTCTGCAGACAGATCAAGTTTGTTTTCAATTTTGACCACGCCCCCTCCCGCCCTCGCAATTGAGAAAAAACGTCATATCTCCCACAGTCTTAAAGATAGATGGTTCGTTCCTTCTAGACATATTTAGTAATCAGGATAACGTATCGATCTGCCAAAGGAATAGTGAAGATCGGATAAACGGTTGTCGAGCTATGATCAAAAGACTGTTCGCTGCTGCAGCGCAATAGCAGCGCTGCTTTCAGGTGCTACTGCAGCAAAAACGAGAGCGTAAGTTAAAGTCGGCCCTGCCCGACTTCGAAATACCCGTTACTCAGCTCAGCTCGGATAAGTATGCAACATTTTTTTAACTCGGCCATTTATTACCCGATCCTTTTGAAAATTTGTGAGATTGTAGATATTGGCCACATAGACTACACTGTGTGGGAGTTATTCAATATTTTTTATTGCGGGGGCGGGAGGGGGCGTGGCCAAAATTTGAAGCAAACTTGATCTGCCTACAGACAATACTAGCTTACGTATAAAATTTGGTTGCTCTAGCTCTTCTAGTCTCTGAGATCTAGGTGTTCATACAGACGGACGGACGGACGGACGGACGGACAGACGGACAGACGGACATGGCTATATCGACTCGGCTGTTGATGCTGATGAAGAATATATATACTTTATGATATCGGAGATGCTTCCTTCTGCCTGTTACATACATTTGCACGACTTTAGTATACCCTTTTTACTCTACGAGTAACGGGTATAAAATTTATGCTGAGCGTATAATTTCGTTGGTACAGAGTATGTTATAGTCGGGCTTGACCGATTTTCTTATTTGTTCCTTTCTTAAATCTAAAAAAAAAATTTTCTGAAATTAAGAAAATTTCTAATTTCAGGGCGACTTTGCCTATTCGAACAATTTTACATTCTAGCAATGGGGAGCAGAACATCTAGCTTTAAATGAGGGCATTTTATAGCTTCCTTTTCTCTCGTACATACCTAGAATTGACATCTTGTGTATAAATGGTTGATGTTTTGCTTTCTGAATGAAGATATAAGTACATTTAATACAAGCGACTTAAGAACTCTGAGGTTTAGCTTTTATTTAGCTTTCTAATTCGTTGGTAAGTTCCAAACTGCCTTATCCGTCAGATAAACCTAAGCAGCATGTACTGTCTTGTAAAAATAACTCATTCTTATGCGTTGCTCTTGTCGTTTCAATTGTGTTTTGAACGCACAAAGCACAAGCGTTGCATATTGGCAACACGCACAACCGAGAGCATAAATCAAAGCCACATTGTTTCGTCTGACTCATCTACTTATATGTACGACTTCCTAAAACTACAATTTTATGAATCAATTTATGTGAAAAGTCGTACGTTTTGCTAGGCCAGCGCACAATTTATCACCCGTGGTGACTCGATGCGGCTTCGTCTTGAAGTTTCGTTGATTTTGCCTTAGCTGCCGCCAAATATGGCATAGACTTGCACAGAAAAGCCGCCACATCAATCACAGAGCCTGACAAGGCACCTAAATACAATATAAATGTATACGTATATACATATATATATAAATTGAGCAAATGTACCTACTCGTATATGCGATAAAATCTTGGGTAAGCCGGCGACTTATCGCATATGTGCATTACATTAAATGTAATTAGTTTATTTTAAAGTTGCTCCGTCTCTGTGGGAACGCTGATTAATGAAGCGTTTTGCTCAACGTTTCAATGCATAAATTGTTAAGTATGCAAACGAGATGAAAAGTTTCAAATACTTGAATTGATGGCCACTGACTTTGCCGAGAAATTTGCAAACCTGATTCCATTGCGCCAAACCCGATTCGACTTGTTCGCACTAATGGAAGGAGAATTTTGAATGTTGAAGCAGATTTCGTAATTGAAATTTCCTTTGAATTGATGCAACGAGTGTAAGGTTTTCTTTTATTTCAGTTTCTTATATCGTAATGAGTTTTATTTTTATGACGCCAACGTGTCGAGTGGTTTGAAAGGAGGGTGAGTCAGTGACAGAGTCGGGCAGAGCAATTAATTTTCGCTTTGATGAGGTTGAAAGTTGTTGATAATGATGAAGAGGAAGAAGAACAAGAAGATGCTGATGCTGTCGCCATTTGATGTGCATTTTAATTAGAAATCAGCCGAGGGCAGAGGCACTTGAGTTCGCGGGAAACAGAGAGAGAGGGAGGGAGAGAGAGGTAAATGACATTAAAAATACATGCGACACAATTAGCAGTTGCTTACAAAACATTCGCATTCACATTTAGCCAGAGAGTCATTATGGGATGCGGTCACGCTGGGTAAGGCATCGAGAGGATGTCAGTTAGCTAAAGTAAGCCAAGGATATGGCCATAAAAGGAAATGTGGTTCGAGTGTAATTATGCCATAAGCATTTTATGCAGCAATTAGAATAGGTTAATGCGCTTTAAGGCTTATGAAGAAGCGTGAAGAAGAGCCGGAGGCTATACTTGATTTAGTAATAGTTCCTGTTGTGCATTTGGTCAATGAAACTTTTTTATTATCATTATTCCAACTTTCAACGTATGCAGCAAACATAATGATTGTGAATGCTCGGAACTGAATGATTCTTCGTACAATTTGGTCTTAAGGGTCACTTGGCTTAGACTAGTTTTGGGTGCCCAGCGCACTTGAATACCAATGAACCCGCTGCAGGTACCTGGTTCTGTTCTGTTTTTAGTCCTCATCCATTTTTATGCACTGATTTTTGGATAAATGATGCAAAAAAGGCGCACCGTTGCAGGTTGAGGATGTCAGGAATCTTGTGGGTTTGCTCCAATTTCCGGTTTGAGAAACCCAAAACCGTAGCCATTTTGCGCGGCTAGATACTGAATTGGTCCTGAACCGAACCCCCGAGATACGATTTGGGACCGAACCTTTTGAACTTATGACTAAAAGAACCTGATTTGAAAACGAGAAAGCTAAGCTAACTTCGTCTGTGCCGTAAGTGCTTTTTTTTAATACGGTCAAAAAATACTGTTTTCCCAATTTCCGACAGATCGTTCGTATGGCAGCTATATGACATAGTCATCCGATTTGGTCAAAAATGTGTAAAATTATGTGAAATCATGTCATCACAAACAAATACAAAATATATCAGAATGTTACCATAAAAAAAAAAAGTTTTCTAACTAAAACTGTTTTTCAGACCTATCTTTTATATGGCAGCTATACCATATAGTTGTCCGATTTTATTAAGACTTGGTAGAACTATAAAAAAACATAGAAAACCTACGATTACAAAGTTTTGAGACGTTTCCATTGAAAAGAAAAAAGATTTTCATACTAAAACTAGATCTCCGACCGATTGTTCCTATGGGAGCTATGAGATATAGTCATCCGATCCGGTCGGTGCCGACAAAAAGAAGACTCTGTGCAAAATTTCAGCTCGATAGCTTTAAAACTGAGAGACTAGTTCGCATAGAAACAGACAGACAGACGACTCAGCTCGTCACCCTGATCAGGAAAATATATAGTTTATGGGGTCGGAAATGAATATTCCTATGCGTTGCAGACGTCTGGGCAAAATTATAATGCCCTTTGCAAGGGTATAAAAACAGAAAACGGGTTCGGCTCAATTCATGATTATGAGAAAGAAAATAAAGTAAATTTCATGTTTGGAAATTTGCAATATGGCTAGCTTCCATTTTCAAACATATGATCTCCATTTCGAGAGATCGAACCAAAAATTACCATTGAGGTTCAAAGTTGCTACGAACCTTGGGCCTCAGGCAGAGATTTGTATCACACTTATTTCTAGAACTTCTTAAGGTTAAAATTTAGATAAGCAAAACTAAAATGTTAAAACTCTAACATCAAACTATTTCGACAAAACATTAATTTTTAGAATATCCGCCACCTACATATCAAAGGAGGAAATCATTTTACTTTCGAACTCACATATTTTTAAAGTACTTTTCGATATTTTCGCGATTCTTGACCTTTTCCCAGCTTAATCTAATTGCTTCGCAACGTTTTTAGACATCCCCTTTTAAGTTCGAAGCTGGCATATTTTCTCAGTTCATAGAAAAATTAATTCTCTAGTTGTTCAAAATGTCATGAAAATGCGAAAGTTGAGGAATTCGGAAACAGGAACAGGCGCCATATAGAACCAAAATTCTGCAAAATTATTGAATTAAATGTAAATGTTATGCTATGTTTTTTATATGAACGCTGCTCTGATAGTGGGTCGACAACTATTCAACTTAAAACCTGAAGAAGTTCAGTTTCGAACCTGTAAATGTTTTGCAGCGCCAGTTGTAAGATTCTTCCAGACGTGCCAATTAAAATCAAACTCTTTCAATTTACCATTCGATTGGCATTCGCAATGACAAGCAATAAGTCGCCAAGCCAAACGATAATGGTTTAAAGATTAGTTTTGGGAAAAGCCACTGTACGTTGCATGTTCTCGTGAGGGCAAGCAATCAAGCTAATTTGTGTGGGCTAATAATGGACTGACTAAATATATCGTACACTCAATGGCGCTCTATTTTATAAATATCATAAATAACTTTCTTCAATTTACACTTTTAAGTTCCAAAATCTCACCTTCTTGATAGCGCTTCATTCTTCCAACTGTCAAAGATTCCAACTTACATATTACATCTAAACTACTCTCTAGAAATAGTTCACATAGCAAACCAACGATTTCCGGGCCATCTTATATAATGCAAGATTAGCGTACATTTGATACGGTTCACACGTAAGTAACTGTTGAGAATCAATGCCTCCTAAGCTAATTTTTCAGCTACAGATTTTTATATAAATTGACCTTCAAATCAGAACTCAAAACCAAATCGAAAACCCTTTTCAACTTAATAACCAAACCGAGTGCTAAGCGATGAATCCTTCTAAATTAATCAGTGTGGTAAGTAACAACCTATTGAAAGAAATAAGTACATTTTTAACTGCCGACCAATCTTTTTAGGTGATGGTACTTATCTTCGCTCACTTGGTCAGTTCAGTTCGAAAGTGTCCTCCTGGATTTTACTACGCTCCTCTTACTGATTTATGTTTAATGTCAAGCGTCGCTTCAGGATAATTAGTGCAGTGCATCGAAAGTTGTGCTTGCATATTCTACAAACTGATTAGTTGGTTTTAGAGCTTATCAAATGAATAAAAATATCAAAGAACATTAATTAAAGACAGTTTTTCAATAAACAAGTGTCAACACCACCTGGTAAGTATTCAACTATGGATACAAGTTGGTCAGGGTTTTAGACAGCTTACAGAATCAATATAACCAGATAAATCATTAAGTTTAGACTGAGATTTAACCATTGTAATAAATGCCGAGAATATTTTGTTTGGTAAAAGTGTTTGCCACAAAAATCTAAAACTAAATTCTACGGATATTAATAACTTCAGAGCACATTCAGCTGCTTGCACTGATCAAATTTGAATACTTGCGAGAAAATGTGCGACTTATCAGTCATTCTTTACAATTTAGACAGCTTCCTATAGAACCACCAGAAAATCGAATGCGTCCATGTTAGTTGCAAGGACGACAAAGAATAAGCAGAATATCAGAATTGTAGTATTTTGTAACACAAAATTTATGCTCGATTTCGATTGTTAAAACCTGATGAAGACCATTTTCCAGACTGTAAATATTGTGCAGCTACCAGTTGTTATGTTGTTCCAGACGTGTCAATTAAAGTCAAACTCTTTCAATTTACCAGTAGATTGGCATTCGCAATGACAAGCAATAAGTCGCCAAGCCAAACGATAATGGTTTAAAGATTAGTTTTGGGAAAAACCACTATATGTTACATGTTCTCGTGAGGGCAAGCAATTAGGCTAATTGGTGTGGGCTAATAATTGACTAACTAAATATATTGTACACACAATGGCGCTCCTATTTTAAAAATATCACAAATAACTTTCTTCAATTTACACTTTTAAGTTCCAAAATCTCACCTTCTTGATCGCGCTTCATTCTTCCTTCTGTCAAAGATTCCATCATCATGCAAGTACAATACATTTGTTAACTTGCATATTACCACTAAAGTACTCTCTAGAAATAGTTCACATGCAAACCAACGAATTCCGTGCCATTTTATATAATGCAAGATTGGCGTATATTTGATACGGTTCACATGTAAGTAACTGTTGAAAATCAATGCCTCCTAAGCTAATTTTTCAGCTACACATTTTTATATAAATTGACATTGAAATCAGAGCTCAAAAACCAAATCGAAAACCCTTTTCAACTTAATAACCAAACCGAGTGCTAAGCGATGAATCTTTCTATAATAATTATACTAATTAGTGCGGTGAGTAAAGATCTATTAAAAGAAATAATAACATTTTTAACTGCCCATCAATTTCTTTAGATGATGGTATTGATGGTAATGCCATGTCCTCCGGGACATGAGTACTCTTCTCTAACTGAAAAATGTTTACAGTCAAGCGTCGGTTCCGGATAATTAGTGCAGTGCATCGAAAGTTGTGCTTGCATATTCTACAAACTGATTAGTTGGTTTTAGAGCTTATCAACTGAATAAAAATATCAAAGAACATTAATTAAAGACAGTTTTTCAATAAACAAGTGTCAACATCATGTGGTAAGTATTCAACTATGGATACAAGTTGGTCAGGGTTTTAGACAGTTTACAGAATCAATATAACCAGATAAATCATTAAGTTTAGACTGAGATTTAACCATTTTAATACATGCCAGGAATATATTGTTCAGTAAAAGTGTTTGCCATAAAAATCTAAAACCAAATTCTAAGTATAATAATATATTCAGAGATTCACAGATCAAATTTGAATACTTGCCGATCAGATGAAAGTTTTGCGAGAAAATGTGCTGCTTATCTTGATTATTTATATCCTTGCCCCACCTTGTAACTTTTTCATATTCTAGTCTGATATTTGAGTTCTCATTTTTGCATCTTCCCTTGTTGAAAAATATATTCACGAGAATTATTAAGCTTTACTAATAGATTTCGATTGAAAGATTTCGCCCAAGTGCCAACACACCTTCGGATCGGTAACTTTGAGGCTGCCAGACGAATGTAAGGCAATATTGTCTTCGATGGAATTCAGAACTTTAACTAAATATAATCGAATGACGCATTCAATAGCTAAAGCCAACTTAAAAGTTGGTAATGATATCTAAGTGTATTGGTTGGGACCTTATCTGAAACTGATCAAACTAAAGCTGAAATCATCTTAATGTTATTTCCATTTGCAGGGAGATTTTGCATTGACAAAAGTATAAATAAGTTTAGGAATGATCTTTATTCAAAGTTAATAGTGGACTTGTACAAAAAATGTAACGTTTGGCTTTCTATTTTTGAGCTTTTCAAGCTAAGTTACTGGATTTATATAGTTTAATCATTCAATTACCTTTCAATCCTGATGAAGTTTGTTTACATTTTAGCTCGGTTTTTTTTGCAAGTCAATTGAATTTTGATTTAATTTTTAGAAATAGTTGAAAAGTCAAGCTTTAAAAGTCAATTATACCGTGCTACAGTGGGAAAAATACTGGGAAATGACCTATCGAACGCTGTAGAGCATGTCGCTTATAGCACTTCCTCATACTCGGTTTTCCTCGGGGACCCCCAAAATCTGAAGATAGGGCCCAAAAGCCGTTTACTGCTCATTTTGCTCACTTAACTTGAAAAACCTATATATAATCTTGTTAGTTCCGATAGCGACGAGAAGATTCTAGTGTATATTAATCAATGCTTTTAGATATGTTACGCGTTGGCTGATAAATGCAAGATACAGATCTGGTTTTTCAAACTTTTTTTTGGAAGTTTCTACTTTAATCACCACTGGTTTAACAATATTCCTTCAAGCTGTTTTTTCTTAGAATTTATTATAATAGAACATTTAATTCTTCGTTAGTCAAATGTTGTTTAAATAAGTTTGGTTACCGTTTGACGAAGTTATTTGCGTATTTCTGAGCACACATCGTCTTTCTAGTATACTTTTTTAGTGTGATTACAGAATAACTTTCCCGTTCACATTAATGCCCCCAAAACTATACTTTGCTAATGTTTGGTGGAACATTTTAATTTGCTTTCCATATAATCACATACATTTTCACGTATTATATATTTTCGAGTGCTGCTTTCTTGTAGGGCCAAAAGTTCAATTTAAAACGAAGAAATTTTATTGTATTGTGTAAGTAACAAATATAACTTTTAACTAATTCTGCGCTATTCAAATTGTGGCTCGCTTACGCTGCTGGTACCAAAACCATTGCTAAAGATAGTACTCGAAGTGATACACATTAGTATCAATTTGATATCCCGAAATATCATTTTTATACTTTCGAAAATATCAACTTGATACCTGGAGTATTAGACAGAATTTGAAACTCAATCGTTTCAATGGTGCAGTTTTGGATGACTACTTTTTGTTGGGTGTTTGTGTGTCGGGTAACCTTGGAATTTACTCTGTTATTTGCTGGTTTCTGTGACAATTAGTGAAATGCGATATACACTAAATTAAGAAAAGTAATGGTTGGTGTTCCTTTTGATTTTCACGTCGGTGATCGTCTACAGCGCTTTATTCCCGCTTCTGTCAAAGATCCCATCACCATTTCGGCACATCGTATATAATGCACGATTAGCGTACATTTGACACGGCTCACACCTAAGAAACTGTTGAAAATCAATGCCTCCGGAGCTAATTTTTCTGCTACACATTTTTATATAAATTGACCTTCAAATCAGAGCTCAAAACCAAATCGAAAACCCTTTTCAACTTAATAACCAAACCGAGTGGTAAGTGATGAATCCTTCTATATTAATCAGTGTGGTGAGTATAGACCTATTAAAAGAATTAAGTACATTTTTGGCTGCCGGCCAATTTCTTTAGATGGTACTTTTCTTCGTTTACATCGCCGATGGTCGACCATGTAGACCGGGTGATTATTGTATAAAGTTACCGGCGGTTCAGGATAACTAGTGCAGTGCATCGAAAGTTGTGCTTGCATGCTCTACAAACGGAATAGTTGGCTTTAGAGCTTATCAAATGAATATAAATATCAACGAACATTAATTAAAGACAGTTTTTATACTCTGTACCGTAGGTACATAGAGTATTATAAGTTTGTGCAAAAGTACTTAACATCCAGAAGTAAGCATCTCCGACCCCATAAAGTATATATATTCTTGATCAGCATCAACAGCCGAGTCGATATAGCCATGTCCGTCTGTCCGTCTGTCCGTCTGTCCGTCCGTCCGTCTGTCCGTCTGTCCGTCTGTCCGTATGAACGCACAGATCTCAGAGATGGTAAGAGATAGAGGTTTGACATGTATGGGACATATGCTTCTTATGTCTGCAGGCAGATCAAGTTTATTTTCAATTTTGGCCACGCCCCCTCCCGCCCCCGCAATTTAGAAAAAACGTCATATCTCCCACAGTTTTGAAGATAGATGGCTTGTTCCTTCTGGACATATTTAGTTATTAGAATAACTTATCGATCCGCCAAAGGAATGAAGAAGATCGGATGAACGGTTTTCGAGTTATGATCAAAAGACAAAATTTCTTGGTACAGAGTATGTTATAGTCGGGCTTGACCGACTTTCTTTCTTGTTCAATAAGCAAGTGTCAACATCATGCGGTAAGTATTAAAGTATGGATACAAGTTGGTCAGGGTTTTAGACTGCTTACAGAATCAGTATAACCAGATTAATCATTAAGTTCAGACTGAGATTTAACCATTTTAATAAATGCGAGGAATATATTGTTAAGTAAAAGTGGTCAAATTTGAATACTTGCCGATCTGATGAGAGTGTTTCAACAAAATGGTTCAACCTGCCCAAGTTGCTATGAACCAAGGCTCGAACCAACACCTTGAGATCTAAAAACAAATAAGCTCACCGGTTGTTGACTATTTGTTATGGCTCGAGGATACTCTACATCTGAAACTCCACAGGTAAGTCGCCCTTTCAAAAAGTACATTAAGGTGGTACGCCAGGAAACGAGTTTAATTCAGCGCAGGCTACCAAAATTGAACAACAATCAGTATTTCCCTTTCTATGCCTTAAGGCCACGGTTTTGAAACGAACTCCAATGTTTCTCACTGATTTGGCAATGAAAAGCTTTTAATATTCAATAAGATTTGCATTCCGATGGCACACCATGATCTTTACACCAACCAGCATGTGTGGCATGTTCTCGTGAGGGCAAGCCACCTGGCTTTTTGTGTTTAACGTCCATTCCAACTTGAAGTTCGAGTTCTACTTGTTTATGTTTCTGTTCAGGAAGTTGAAGGTAATAAAAACTTACAGCCAAGAAACGCGAGGGCACATCAAACTGCCACTCACACCCCAAAAACCCTTTTGCTTTCAGTTCCCATTCTCATAATCTTCTCCAAAACTATTATGACTATATTTTCCATCAATGTTGGAGCCAACACCTCTAAAAACTTGAACATGCAAACTGCACATAAAATACCCCACCCAAGTTGTCTATCTCTTACAAAGGCCGCCCCACTTCACTTCATGTTGCGTGCATGTCTGGCCGCCACATCTGAAACAAACGGACAACAACAACACACATCGAATGTTGCACTAACATAAATATACACATATAAATGAAAAGATACCCAACAACCACTTGTGCAGGGCGCGGCGGCGGCGGCGGCGGCCTCTCCAAAAAATTCATTAAAAAAATCGTTGATAATCAGAAATTTATAGGCGTATGCCAACACATCAAAGTCTACGTACGGGCAGGTCCCCGGGGCAGGTCTTTCTTGTAATTTGCGCACGCTTATCAAATTGTAAAATCAACTTTCAGTTCTCCAACTCGCGACGTGAGCAATAACAAGTCGAGTGATATTCGGTGTACGCCATAATAATAATTCTGATTATGAGAAATTGATAAAAATCAATTTGCAATTTGCAGACAGCAACGGTCACACCCTGGCCCCGGGCGCCAAGCCCCCAAGTCAGCGAACGAATCGATCAATGGTAAAAGGCAACTTTTAATTACTCGCGCCTGGAATTAGGCGCAATTATTTGTAAATGGAAAATGCCGGCTGATTGGACCAATTTGTGTTAGGACCGAGCCGAGACCTGCCAGCGAAACTAATTATAGTTCGTGTGAATGGATACACCTGAGCTGATGTGGCTTTTGTCAATGGAAGCGCCAAAGCGAGGAAATCAATTTAAAAATGTCAAAGACGTCTGCGTCCACCCCATCCCCATTTTGGGGGGGTGCGGCGGACCGTGTGAAGTGACGGGGGTGACAAGACAGACGCCCGCTCCTCCTCAATGGGCAGGCAATTTGTATATTTTATTAGACGAAAAAGTCAATTCGCTTTTGCGTTGTTCGTCTGCCAAATGTTACCCATTTGGTCTGGCTTCAATTGCGATCAAAATTTAGCACAAACATTTCTCTTCAGCGTCTTCGATTCAGCACTTGGCCCCCCATTTGGTTTGTGTGTATGTGGCTTTTAGTGCGGGAATGCCTGACATTCGATCGCATCGGGCATCTGGCGTCTGTCACACAGTGTTGTCTGCTTGGTTCCCTGTTGCTCGAAACACAAACAATCGGAAAATAATAAACCACGAATCAAAAGCTATGATGAGGGTCGTGAGGGACACATGTGCAGTTGAGGTTGCTGTCCAATGGATGAATGAGGCAGAAAAGCATAATCATAATCATTAAGTTCATAAAGTTATTATTAAGCATTTGTTGTTCACTTTTGAGTTGGAGTGCAATATTTTCCAAAATGAAGAGTTTATCTCACTTAACTTTGTTTGTCATCGAAATAACTGGAAAAGTGAGCGAATGAGTGAATACTAAACCGTGCAACATTAAGTTCTGTGTAAGATTGTGAATAATTTGGGGAAAAATGTTTTATAAAACGAGAAAGCTAAGCTTATTTTGTCTGTGCCCTAGTTTTCGCTTAAATTCTTCTAAAAATAATTAAAAACGAGAGCGTAAGTTAAAGTCGGCCCTGCCCGACTTCGAAATACCCGTTACTCAGCTCATCCCGGATAAGTATGCAACATTTTATTAACTCGGCCATTTATTATCCGATCCTTTTGAAAATTTGTAGATATTGGCCACATAGACTACACTGCAAAATCTGAGCTCGATATCTTAAAAATTGTGGGAGTTATTCAATATTTTTTATTGCGGGGGCGGGAGGGGGCGTGGCCAAAATTTGAAACAAACTTGATCTGCCTACAGACAATACTAGCTTACGTGTAAAATTTGGTTGCTCTAGCTCTTCTAGTCTCTGAGATCTAGGTGTTCATACAGACGGACGGACGGACGGACAGACGGACATGGCTATATCGACTCGGCTGTTGATGCTGATGAAGAATATATATACTTTATGATATCGGAGATGCTTCCTTCTGCCTGTTACATACATTTGCACGACTTTAGTATACCCTTTTTACTCTACGAGTAACGGGTATAACAAAAGAGTTTTTCTAACTAAGACTGTATTTCAGACCTGTCTTTTGTATGGCAGCTATATCATATACTATAGTTGTCCGATTTTCATCAAACTTGGCAAAACTATAGAAAAGCATAGAAAATCCATGAATACAAAGTTTTGGAGACGTGTCCATTAAAAAGAAAAAGTTTTTCATACTAAAACTAGTTTTCCGACCGATTGTTCCTATGCGAGCTATGAGATATAGTCATCCGATCCGGTTGGTTCCGACTTATTAGTAGCGTGCAGCAAAAAGAAGACTCTGTTCAAAATTTCAGCTCGATAGCTTTAAAACTGAGAGATTAGTTCGCGTAGAAACAGACAGACAGACGGACGGACAAAGCTCAATCGACTCAGCTCGTCACCCGGATCAAGAATGTATATAGTTTATGGCGTCGGAAATGGATATTTCTATGCGTTGCAAACTTCTAGGCAAATTTATAATACCCCTTACCCCCTATCGATTTGAAATCATTTAATATCTTTACAAATAAGGTTTAAAGGATTACACACAACTTTACAAAACAGAAGGCAAAAGCAAAGGACGATGAGAAATTTGCTTAAATGAGTGTTGAACGAGGTTCGATCGCGCTTTTCAGCAGCCTAACGAAACCAAATTTGTTTCCAAGTTAACTTCGAGGAACAACGGCCACGAAAAAACAAAACCATAGTTTGGTTTTGATGCCCAAGACACCTTTTATTTGTGAACTTTTCTGAGAAATTTTAGATTTTTTATCTGCCAATTAAATAAAATTCTACAACTTTTTACTCTGTGCCCTTGCCTGCGACAGTTATGGTCCACAAACTATACAAATTGTAGACTTATTGAAAAAATCACCTGGTAGTGCCTTTCCTAGTATTCGTTTGAGTTAACATTTTTTGTACAAGTCCACTAGGCATCAGATCGGCAAGTATTCAAATTTGATCTGCGTTAGAAGCTGAATTTGCTCTGCAAATATTAATATATTTCGAATTGAGTCTTATATTTTTATGGCAAACACTTTTACTGAACAATATATTCCTGGCATTAATTATAATGGTTAAATCTCAGTCTTGTAAACTGTCAGCTGACTAAAACCCTGACTAACTAGTATCCCTACTTGAATACTTACCACATGATGTTAACACTTATTGGAAAACTGTCTTTAATTAAGGTTCTTTGATATTTTTATTCATTTGATAAGCTCTAAAACCAACTATTCAGTTTGTAGAACATGCAAGCACAACTTTCGATGCACTGCACTAAATCTCCTTAACCGCCGGGCCCTATACATAAATCAGCAACAGGAGAGTAGTAAGTTCCAGGAGGACAATATCGAAATGAACTGACCAAGTGAGCGAAGATAAGTACCATCATCTAAAGAAATTGGTCGGCAGTTAAAAATGTTCTTATTTCTTTCAATAGGTCTTTACTCACCGCACTAATTAGTATGGAAAGATTCATCGCTTACCACTCGGTTTGGTTATTAAGTTGAAAAGGGTTTTCGATTTGGTTTTGAGCTCTGATTTGAAGGTCAATTTATACAAAAATCTGTAGCTGAAAATTTAGCTTCGGTGGCATTGATTTTCAACAGTTTCTTAGGTGTGAGCCGTGTCAAATGTACGCTAAACGTGCATTATATAAGATGGGCCGAAATGGTGATGGGATCTTTGACAGAAGCGGGAATAAAGCGCTGTAGACAATCACCGACGTGAAAATCAAAAGGAACACCAACCATTCCTTTTCTTAATTTAGTGTATATCGCATTTCACTAATTGTCACAGAAACCAGCAAATAACAGAGTAAATTCCAAGGTTACCCGACACACAAACACCCAACAAAAAGTAGTCATCCAAAACTGCACCATTGAAACGATTGAGTTTCAAATTCTGTCTAATACTCCAGGTATCAAGTTGATATTTTCGAAAGTATAAAAATGTTATTTCGGGATATCAAATTGATACCAATTTGTATCAGTTCGAGTACTTTCTTTAGTAATGGTCTTGGTACCAGCAGCGTAAGCGAACCACGCCTCTTCTGCAGCTGACCTTTTTCAACATCAATTTGAATAGCGCAGAATTAGTTAAAAGTTATATTTGTTACTTACACAATACAATAGAATTTCTTCGTTTTAAATTGATCTTTTGGCCCTACAAGGAAGCAGCACTCGAAAATATATAATACGTGAAAATGTATGTGATTATATGGAAAACAAATTTAAATTTCCCACCAAACATTAGCAAAGTATAGTTTTGGGGGCATTAATGTGAACGGGAAAGTTATTCTGTAATCACACTAAAAAAGAATACTAGAAAGCCGATGTGTGCTCAGAAATACGCGAATAACTTCGTCAAACGGTAACCAAACTTATTTAAACAACATTTGACTAACGAAGAATAAAATTTACTACCATAATAAACTCTAAGAAAAAATAGCTTGAAGAAATATTGTTAAACCAGTGGTGATTAAAGTAGAAATTTCCAAAAAAAAGTTTGGAAAACCAGATCTGTACCTCGCATTTATCAGAAAACGCGTAACATATCTAAAAGCATTGATTAATATACACTAGAATCTTCTCGTCGCTATCGGAACTAACAAGATTATATATAGGTTTTTCAAGTTAAGTGAGCAAAATGAGCAGTAAACGGTTTTTAGGCCATATCTTCAGGGCAACCGAGTATGAGGAAGTGCTATAAGCGACATGCTCTACAGCGTACGATAGGTCATTTCCCTTTTTTTTTCCCACTGTAGCACGGTGTAATTGACTTTTAAAGCTTGACTTTTCAACTATTTCTAAAAATTAAATCAAAATTCAATTGACTTGATAAAAAAACCGAGCTAAAATGTAAACAAACTTCATCAGGATTGAATGGTAATTGAATGATTAAACTATATAAATCCAGTAACTTAGCTTGAAAAGCTCAAAAATAGAAAGCCAAACGTTACATTTTTTGTACAAGTCCACTATTAACTTTCAATAAAGAACATTCCTAAACATATTTATATATTTGTCAAAGTAAAATCTCCCTGCAAATGGAAATAACATTAAGATGATTTCAGCTTTAGTTTGATCAGTTTCAGATAAGGTCCCAACCAATACACTTAGATTCCATTACCAACTTTTAAGTTGGCTTAAGCTATTGAATGCGTCATTCGATTATAGTTAGTTAAAGTTCTGAATTCCATCGAAGACAATATTGCCTTACATTCGTCTGGCAGCCTCAAAGTTTCCGATCCGAAGGTGTGTTGGCACTTGGGCGAAATCTTTCAATCGAAATCTATTAGTAAAGCTTAATAATTCTCGTGAATATATTTTTCAACAAGGGAAAATGCAAAAATGAGAACTCAAATATCAGACTAGAATATGAAAAAATTACAAGGTGGGGCAAGGATATAAATAATCAAGATAAGCAGCACATTTTCTCGCAAAACTTTCATCAGATCGGCAAGTATTCAAATTTGATCTGTGAATCTCTGAATATATTATTATACTTAGAATTTAGTTTTAGATTTTTATGGCAAACACTTTTACTGAACAATATATTCCTGACATTTATCATAATTTATAATTAATCTGGTTATACTGATTCTGTAAGCAGTCTACAACCCTGACCAACTTGTATCCATACTTTAATACTTACCAGGTGGTGTTGACACTTGCTTATTGAAAAACTGTCTTTAATTAATGTTCTTTGATATTTTTATTCATTTTATAATCTCTAAAACCAACTATTCAGTTTGTAGAACATGCAAGCACAACTTTCGATGCACTGCACTAAATCTCCTTAACGACCGATTGACTTTAAACATTTTCCACTAAGACTATGGTAGTAAGTTCCAGGAGGACATGATGGAAGTACCACCATTACCATCATCTAAAGAAATTGGTGGGCAGTTCAAAATGTAATTATTTCTTTTAATAGGTCTTTACTCACCACACTAATTAGTATAAAAAGATTCATCGCTTTCCACTCGGTTTGGTTATTAAGTTGAAAAGGGTTTTCGATTTGGTTTTTGAGCTCTGATTTCAATGTCAATTTATATAAAAATCTGTAGCTGCAAAATTAGCTTAGGAGGCATTGATTTTCAACAGTTACTTACGTGTGAACCGTATCAAATCTACGCTAATCGTGCATTATATAAGATGGCCCGGAAATCGTTGGTTTGCATGTGAACTATTTCTAGAGAGTATTTTAGATGTAATATGTAAGTGAACAAGTGTATTGTATTTACATGGTGATGGAATCTTTGACAGAAGGAAGAATGAAGCGCTATCAAGATGGTGAGATTTTGAACTTAAAAGTGTAAATTGAAGAAAGTTATTTGTGATATTTTTAAAAAAAGGAGCGCCACTGAGTGTACGATATATTTAGTCAGTCAATTATTAGCCCACACAAATTGGCTTGATTGCTTGCCCTCACGAGAACATGCAAAGTATAGTGGCTTTTCCCAAAACTAATCTTTAAACCATTATCGTTTGGCTTGGCGACTTATTGCTTGTCATTGCGAATGCCAATCTACTGGTAAATTGAAAGAGTTTGACTTTAATTGACACGTCTGGAAGAATATAACAACTGATAGCTGCACAATATTTACAGTCTGGAAAATGGTCTTCATCAGGTTTTAACAACCAATCGAAATCGAGCACAAATTTTGTGTTACAAAATACTACAATTCTGATATTCTGCTGATTCTTAGTCGTCCTTGCAACTAATATAGTCGCATTCGATTTTCTGTTGGTTCTATCGGAAGCTGTCTAAATTGTAAGTAATAACTGATAGGTCGCACATTTTCTCGCAAGTATTCAAATTTGATCAGTGCAAGCAGCTGAATGTGCTCTGAAGATTTTAATATCCGTAGAATTTAGTTTTAGATTTTTGTGGCAAACACTTTTACCAAACAAAATATTCTCGGCATTTATTAAAATGGTTAAATTTCAGTCTGAACTTAATGATTTATCTGTTTATATTGATTGTGTAAGCTGTCTAAAACCCTGAACAACTTGTATCCATACTTTAATACTTACCAGGTGGTGTTGACACTTGTTTATTGAAAAACTGTCTTTAATTAATGTTCTTTGATATTTTTATTCATTTGATAAGCTCTAAAACCAACTATTCAGCTTGTAGAATATGCAAGCACAACTTTCGATGCACTGCACTAATTATCCTCCACCGACAGTTAATCGTAAACATTTACCAGAAATAGGGGATACGACCCATCCAGGAGGACACCTTGCAAGTGAACTGACCAAGTGAGCGAAGATAAGTACCATCACCTAAAAAAATTGGTTGGCAGTTAAAAATGTTCTTATTTATTTCAATAGGTCTTTACTCACCACACTGATTAGTTTAGAAGGATTCATCGCTTAGCACTCGGTTTGGTTATTAAGTTGAAAAAGATTTTCGATTTGGTTTTGAGCTCTGATTTGAAGGTCAATTTATATAAAAATCTGTAGCTGAAAAATTAGCTTAGGAGGCATTGATTTTCAACAGTTTCTTAGGTGTGAACCGTATCAAATCTACGCTAATCGTGCATTATATAAAATGGCCCGGAATTCGTTGGTTTGCATGTGAACTATTTCTAGAGAGTACTTTAGATGTAATATGTAAGTGAACAAGTGTATTGTACTTACATGATGATGGAATCTTTGACAGAAGGAAGAATGAAGCGCGATCAAGAAGGTGAGATTTTGGAACTTAAAAGTGTAAATTGAAGGAAGTTATTTGTGATATTTATAAAACAGGAGCGCCATTGTGTGTACAATATATTTAGTTAGTCAATTATTAGCCCACACAAATTAGCCTAATTGCTTGCCCTCACGAGAACAAGCACCGTACAGTGGCTTTTCCCAAATCTAATCTTTAAAACATTATCGTTTGGCTTGGCGACTTATTGCTTGTCATTGCGAATGCCAATCTACTGGTAAATTGAAAGAGTTTGACTTTAATTGGCACGTCTGGAAGAATATAACAACTGGTAGCTGCACAATATTTACAGTCTGGAAAATGGTCTTTATCAGGTTTTAACAACCAATCGAAATCGAGCACAAATTTTGTGTTACAAAATACTACAATTCTGATATTCTGCTTATTCTTTGTCGTCCTTGGAACTAACATAGACGCATACGATTTTCTGGTGGTTCTATAGGAAGCTGTCTAAATTGTAAGGAATGACTGATAAGTCGCACATTTTCTCGCAAGTATTCAAATTTGATCAGTGCAAGCAGCTGAATGTGCTCTGAAGATATTAATATCCGTAGAATTTAGTTTTAGATTTTTATGGCAAACACTTTTACTAAACAAAATATTCTCGGCATTTATTAAAATGGTTAAATCTCAGTCTGAACTTAATGATTTATCTGTTTATATTGATTGTGTAAGCTGTCTAAAACCCTGACCAACTTGTATCCATACTTTAATACTTACCAGGTGGTGTTGACACTTGCTTATTGAAAAACTGTCTTTAATTAATGTTCTTTGATATTTTTATTCATTTGATAAGCTCTAAAACCAACTATTCAGTTTGTAGAATATGCAAGCACAACTTTCGATGCACTGCACTAATTATCCTCCACCGACGATGAACTCTAAACATTCACCAGAAAAAGGATTGAACGTATATCCAGGAGGACACCTTGCAAGTGAACTGACCAAGTGAGCGAAGATAAGTACCATCACCTAAAAAAATTGGTTGGCAGTTAAAAATGTTCTTATTTCTTTCAATAGGTCTTTACTCACCACACTGATTAGTTTAGAAGGATTCATCGCTTAGCACTCGGTTTGGTTATTAAGTTGAAAAGGGTTTTCGATTTGGTTTTGAGTTCTGATTTGAAGGTCAATTTATATAAAAATCTGTAGCTGAAAATTAGCTAAGGAGGCATTGATTTTTAACAGTTTCTTAGGTGTGAACCGTATCAAATATACGCTAATCTTTCATTATATAAGATGGCCCTGAAATCGTTGGTTGGCTATGTGAAATAGTTCTAGATGGTATTTGAGATGTCATATGTAAGTTAACAAAAGTATTGTACTTGCATGGTGATGGAATCTCTGACAGATGGAAGAATGAAGCGCAATCAAGAAGATGAGATTTTGGAACTTAAAAGAGTAAATTGAAGAAGGGTTTTTATGATATAAAGAAAATCACACCGCCACTGAGTGTACGATATATTTAGTCAGTCAATTATTAGCCCACACAAATTAGCTTGATTGCTTGCCCTCACGAGAACATGCAACGTACAGTGGTTTTTCCCAAAACTAAGCAAACCATTATCGTTTGGCTTGGCGACTTATTGCTTGTCATTGCGAATGCCAATCTACTGGTAAATTGAAAGAGTTTGACTTTAATTGACACGTCTGGAAGATTCTTACAACTGGTACTGCAAAATATTTACGGGCTCGAAAATGGTCTTCATCAGGTTTTAACAACCAATCGAAAGAGCTTATTGCTTTGGAGCATAAATTTTGTGTTGCAAGATACAATAACTACAATTCTGATATTCTGCTTATTCTCAGTCGTCCTTGGAACTATTATAGTCGCATTCGATTTTCTGGTTGTTCGATCGGAAGCAGTCATAACTGTAAGTACTGACTGGGTGGCCCTGAATTTGCTGTGTGTTTTAGCCCTTGGCTTCGATGAATATTCGTTCATGTATCAATAGTCAGAAGCTTTGCCAGCGGGAACAACTCAAAAGTCTTCGAGAAGTCATGGAGATTGCTAAAAGGGAAATTTAAGTCCGCATTGCATTGCTTTACAGTCCTCTTCGACTCACTATCAGAGCAGCGTTAAACAGTTGGCATATTAAAACGAGAGCGTAAGTTAAAGTCGGCCCTGCCCGACTTCGAAATACCCGTTACTCAGCTTAGCTCGGATAAGTATGCAACATTTTTTTAACTCGGCCATTTATTATCCGATCCTTTTGAAAATTTGTGAGATTGTAGATATTGGCCACATAGACTACACTGCAAAATCTGAGCTCGATATCTTATCTTCAATATTTTTTATTGCGGGGGCGGGAGGGGGCGTGGCCAAAATTTGAAACAAACTTGATCTGCCTACAGACAATACTAGCTTACGTATAAAATTTGGTTGCTCTAGCTGTTCTAGTCTCTGAGATCTAGGTGTTCATACAGACGGACGGACGGACGGACGGACGGACGGACATGGCTATATCGACTCGGCTGTTGATGCTGATGAAGAATATATATACTTTATGATATCGGAGATGCTTCCTTCTGCCTGTTACATACATTTGCACGACTTTAGTATACCCTTTTTACTCTACGAGTAACGGGTATAAAAAGTAAGGGCGCTGCAGTCTAGTTTCCCGACTACAACATACCCTGTTCATTTGTTTTCATTTATTTGTTTTTGAATTTTTGAAGATGAGTGTAACCGGTTTTTGTAACAGCTATTAAATTGTCATCCTGAATGTGGGCAACACTTTTTTCTAGTCCTGACTAACAACGGGTGGGGGGTTGCTCTGATTGTACTTTTCAGAATAGATTGATGTATACTAAACCACGAGTCTATAACTTAACGAGAGCGTAAGTTAAAGTCGGCCCTGTCCGACTTCGAAATTTCTGTTACTCAGCTCAGCTCGCATAAGTATGCAACATTTTTTTAACTCGGCTATTTATTATCCGATCCTTTTGAAAATTTGTGAGATTGTAGATATTGGACACAAAGACTACACTGCAAAATCTGAGCTCGATATCTTAAAAATTGTGGGAGTTATCTTACGTATAAAATTTGGTTGCTATAGCTCTTCTAGTCTCTGAGATCTAGGTGTTCATACAGACGGACGGACAGACGGACATGGCTTTATCGACTCGGCTGTTGATGCTGATGAAGAATATATATACTTTATGATATCGGAGATGCTTCCTTCTCCCTGTTACATACATTTGCACGACTTTAGTATACCCTTTTTACTCTACGAGTAACGGGTATAAAAATTGTGGATCTGACAGGTTTTAGGTCTCGGATATGTCGGGTTTTTTGCCGATAAGGGCGGGGAAGGGGGTGGAATTTTCCAAATCAGAAACAAACTTGATCTGCGTACGGCATACATCTACCTTCATGGAAAAATTTGTGGCTCTATCTCTTATAGTCTCTAAGATCGAAGCGTTCATAGAGACAGACAGACGGACGGACGGACAGACGGGCATGGCTATATCGACTCGGCTGTTGATGCTGATCAAGAATATATATCGTTTCAAACTTTTGCACAAACTTATTATAATCTATGTACAAGTTGGCAAGGATATAAATAATCAAGATAAGTCGCACATATTCTCGCAACACTTGCAGCAGATCGGCAAGTATTCAAATTTGATCTGTGCAAGCAGCTGAATGTGCTCTGAAGTTATTAATATCCGTAGAATTTCGTTTTAGATTTTTGTGGCAAACACTCTTACTGAACAGTATATTCCTGGAATCTCAGTCTGAACTTAATGATTAATCTGGTTATACTGATTCTGTAAGCTGAATAGAACACTGAGTAACTTGTATCCATACTTAAATACTTACCAGGTGGTGTTAACAGTTGTTTATTAAGAAACTGTCTTTAATTAATGTTCTCTGATATTTTTATTCATTTTATAAGCTTTAAAACCAACTATTCAGTTTGTAGAACATGCAAGCACAACTTTCGATGCACTGAACTAGTTATCCTTAACCGAAGAAGGACTTTAAACATTTACCAGTTTTAGCAGAGTAGTGCCATCCAGGAGGACATGAACTTACCAAGTGAGCGAAGATAAGTACCATTACCTAAAAAGATTGGTCGGCATTTAAAAATGTACTTATTTCTTTCAATAGGTTGTTCCTCACCACACTGATTAATTTAGAAGGATTCATCGCTTACCACTCGGTTTGGTTATTAAGTTGAAAAAGATTTTCGACATGGTTTTTTAGCTCTGACTTAAAGGTCAATTTATATAAAAATCTGTAGCCGAAAAATTAGCTTAGGAGGCATTGATTCTCAACAGTTTCTTAGGTGTGAACCGTATCAAATGTACGCTAATCGTGCATTATATAAGATGGCCTGGAAATCGTTGGTTTGCCATTTGAACTATTTCTAGAGAGTATTTTAGTTGTCATATGCAAGTTAACAAATGTATTGTACTTGCTGGGTGATGAAATCTTTGACAGAAAGAAGAATGAAGCGCGATCAAGCAGGTGAGATTTTGGAACTTAAAAGTGTAAATTGAAAAAAGTTATTTCAGTCAGTCCATTATAAGCCCACACAAATTAGCTTGATTGCTTGCCCTCACGAAAACATGCCACGTACATTGGTATGTCTCAAAACTAAGCCTTATTGCTTGTCATTGCGAATGCCAATTCAATGGTAAATTGAAAGAGTTTGACTTTAATTGGCACGTCAGGGAGAATATTACAACTGGTGGCTTCAAAATATTTACGGGCTGGAAAATGGTTTTCATCAGGTTTTAACAAACAAATGGAAAGAGCTTATTGCTCTGGAGCATAAATTTTGTGTTACAAGATACAACTATAATTCTTATATTCTGCTTATTCTCAGTCGTCCTTGGTTCGATGATTTAAAATTGCAGTTGGATATATCAAACTAACATAGTTGCATTCGAATTTCTGGTGGTTCTTTCGAAAGCTGTCAAAATTGTAAAAAATGACTGGGTGACCCTTGATTTTCTGTGTGTTTCAGCCCTCGGGTTCGATAAATATTCGCTCATGTGTCAATAGTCAGAAGCTTTGCCTGCGGGAACAACTCAAAAGTCTTTGAGAAGCTATTAAGATTGCTAATAGGGAAATACAAGTCCGCATTGTATTGATTTAAAATTCTTTTCGACTCACTATCAGAGCAGCGTTGAACACTTGGCATATTTAAGAAAAATGGGTCAACAGGAAGCGCTTTGCTCAGCATTTGCCCCAATTTTTTCCAGAAAATACCAACAAACTGAAATGCAAGTCTCAAAGTCTCGTTCTTGGGCTTACAGATTTTACAAACCGCCAGTTCGGGTCACAATAGGTTTTTAATGGTAGATTGAAAGTATGTCTAAAAATTCAATAGTTTTGTGCTGTAAGATTCAATTTGTATTTTGGCCATAACATTAAATTCATATGTTTTGCATTTTCATGACAAGTTCAACAACTAGAAAAGTAGATTTCTATGAACTGAGCAAATATGCCAGCTTCTCCCTTGAAATAGGATGTCTAAAAACGTTGCGAATCAATTAGATTTAACAGGGAAATGGTCAAGAATCGGGAAAATATCGATAAGTACTTTAAAAATATGTGAGTTCGAAAGTAAAATGATTTCCTCATTTGATATGTACGTGGTCCTTCGAGCCGGATATTCTAAAAATTAATGCGTTGTCGAAAGAGTTTGAGGTTGGAGTTTTAACACTTAAGTTTTGCTTAACTAAATTTGAACCTTAAGAAGTTCTAGAAATAAGTGTGATACAAATCTCTGCCTGAGGCACACAAGCATACGAGTCATCAGCAAATTCGTTTAAGTGAAGTGAACCAAATCGAGACATTTTTGCTTTGCAGTTTTCAGTAAGGTTCGGCTTTCGTAGATTGTTCTTTAAATAATAAGTTATACACAGCGGAAGGTTAACTTTGTCTCGGCCGAAGTTTTAATACCATTGCAGCACGTTTTTCTAACTCATTTGAAAGAACTAATAGGGAACTAAATATATGCAACCCAAATGGATTCCGAAATCATCCAATATATACAATTTAAAATACTTTCTATACCCTTTCAGAGGGTATTATTATTAAATTTGCCGAATGTTTATAACGCATAAAAGGCAGCATCTTCACCCACATAAAGTATATATATACTTGATCAGCTTCAAAGCTATCTTCGCCAAACTTTGCTTAAAGACTTTAAGTACAAATACGCTGCACATTTGTCGGAATCGGCCGGATCGGATGATTATGGAAAAGAACGGTCAAAAACTAGTTCTAGTGAGAAAAGCTTTTGTGTTTTCAATGCAAACGTCACCAAACTCCGGCTTTACCAGTTCTCTATGCTTTTTCATGATTCTGCCAAGTTTGGTCGAAATCGGACATCTATATAGTATGGCTGCCATAGAAAAGTAAGGTTAGAAAATGGGTCTAAGGAAGAAAAACTTTTTATACTCTGTACCGAAGGTACATAGAGTATTATAAGTTTGTGCAAAGGTATGTAACATCCAGAAGGAAGCATCTCCGACCCCATAAAGTATATATATTCTTGATCAGCATCAACAGCCGAGTCGATATAGCCATGTCCGACTGTCCGTCTGTCCGTCCGTCCGTCTGTCCGTCTGTCCGTCTGTCTGTCTGTCCGTATGAACGCACAGATCTCAGAGATGGTAAGAGATAGAGGTTTGACGTGTATGGGACATATGCTTCTTATGTCTGCAGGCAGATCAAGTTTATTTTCAATTTTGGCCACGCCCCCTCCCGCCCCCGCAATTTAAAAAAAACGTCATATCTCCCACAGTTTTGAAGATAGATGTCTTGATCCTTCTGGACATATTTAGTTATTAGGATAACTTATCGATCCGCCAAAGGAATGAAGAAGATCGGATGAACGGTTTTCGAGTTATGATCAAAAGACAAATTTTCTTGGTACAGAGTATGTTATAGTCGGGCTTGACCGACTTTCTTTCTTGTTCTTTTAATGTAAACCTCTTTAAAATTGGCATATATATTTATTTTATAAGCTTTCACAGAATTCTTCATCGTTTTGTCAAAATCGGATGACTATAGGTTATAGCTGTCATAAGAATGATCGGTCAAGAAACTAGTTTTTTTTTTTTTTTTATGCTTGGTTGGTATTTATTGGATCTTCTCTTAAAGAGACTAACAATAATTTTTCAAATCTTAATCTAGAAACTATTTTAAAAACTATCCCCTATTGGAGGTAGTTAGTGTTCTACGGCCCTTCAAGTCAGTCGCTGGGTTGGTAGGTCGTTTCTTCGGAGGCGAGAAAATGCGTTGCCAGCATGGTGAGAGATTTTGCAAGTTGGTTTGGGTGGGCAAGAAGCTTCTCAGAATATTTGCGCTTAAGTTCCTCTATTTCAGTTTCAACCAGTGGGATGCTGAGGTCATTGTGGATACAATCATTGCGAATGTACCATGGCGCTCCAGTGATGGTTCTAAGGATTCTCGACTGGTTTTAGTGAGAAAAACTTATTCATTTTCAATGCTAAAGTCATTACAGTAAAAATTGTTTTTTCTTTCTCCAGGCATTTTGATACCCTTGCAAATGGTATTTTAATTTTGCCCAGAAGTTTGCAACGCATAGAAATATTCATTTCCGACCCCATTAACTATATATATATTCTTGATCAGGGTGACGAGCTGAGTCGATTGAGCTGTGTCCGTCCGTCTGTCTGTCTGTTTCTACGCGAAATAGTCTCTCATTTTTAAAGCTATCGAGCTGAAATTTTGCACAGAGTCTTCTTTTTGCTGCACACTACTAATATGTCGGAACCGACCGGATCGGATGACTATATCTCATAGCTTCCATAGGAACAATCGTTCTGAAAACTAGTTTTAGTATGAAAAACTTTTTTCTTTTCAATGTAAACGTCTCCAAACTTTGTAATCGTAGGTTTTATATGTTTTTTTATAATTCTACCAAGTTTTATTAAAAACGGACAACTATATGGTATAGCTGCCATACAAAAGATGGGTCTGAAAAACAGTCTTAGTTAGAAAAACTTTTTGGTTTTTAATGGTAGCTTCCTGCAATTTTGTATTTGGTTGTTTTTCATGCTTTTACATAATTCTACAAGTTTTTGTCCAAATCGGATGACTATATCATACAGCTCCCATACGAACGATCGGTCGGAAAATGGGAAAAGTATTTTTTGAAAGGGTATAAAAACTTCGGCACAGACGAAGTTAGCCTAGCTTTCTCGTTTTCTTAAAAACCGCAAAAAATGAGAAGCTTTGAATGTTTTAGTAGATTACTTCTGTGTAACCTTCTACAGTTACAGCTAATTCTGAGTGCTTGCGGAACAATATGTGACCCCATCTGAGGTCAGCCGGAACTACCCACCCATTCATATGTTTGCCGTCTTTTCATAGAGTTCATATTGAAATTTTGCTACCAATTCGCAGTTGCCTTACAGTCTCGTTTATTGATAAACTTTGAATTGCAACGACTTTCAAACGACTCTCAAGATGAATGGCTACCGCAGCACTCTTTCGCAAAGCAAATTCCCACTGCCCCCCCACTGCACACACTTTGTGTATCTTTGAGATGCATAAAACCATTTCGCAATGCAAACTTTACCGACCGACCCCACCGACCAAGGGGAGGCCAGCAGGGAGATGAGAACGAGTTCACACATGTACATAAGTAGCAGCATTTAAAGCGCTTTAATGCCAACACTTAAGTGCTCCCTCCCCACTCCCTCGCCGCCTGCCTTAACAATGGCTCATTTGTAGACGCGTCGGCAACTAAAAACAATTTAACAGACACGCTAATATATATCCCATGTGGGGGCCTACTGCGAGTACGTGGAGTATGTGGGGCAATACTTCTCTGGCTGTGTGGCGGCAAGTGTGATTTACAGTTCACCCAATCCGCACCGGCGAGCGGGAGATCGTAAAAAGCCAAATATGTCGGCAGTCTGCCTTATCGCTGTCCCCATCCACGTCCCCGTGCAGCCGAGAACCACTTTCGTTAGCTCGTAAAACTGTCCATAAAATGCAATGATAATAAAAAAGAAGTCAGTCGGCCAGTCAAACAGCGTCCACGACGACTCATTTACTCACCGAGGGACCCCGGCAGACTGATGAGCCGTTGTGCCTCACCGCCTTCAGCGGCAACGTCAACGCGTCCTTTAGTGGCACTTAGAGAGCTCCGGCTCCGTCTCCGTCTCCGGCCCCAGCTTCCAGCTTCCAGCTCGAAGCGTATCGCCTTTCACGTAGCCTTTTGTAAATTGCTTTTTGAATTTTGTATAAACGCTTCGACACGAACTCATAAAACGTCGCGCATTGCTGCAGAGGCAACAAAATCTTTTATGGATTTCTGGACTCGTTTTTATTGTCACCAGCTCGGCCCGGCGTCGTCGACGTCGTCGTCGTCGTCGTCTCTCTTTCACAGATCCTTTGACATTTGAATAGTTCATTAATTTCGCCAGAGAAAAGAAAAATTGTATGTATATAAAACACACGTTGCCCGCTTGCTGGAAACTTTGAAAGTCGTTTTTTCTTTCTTTCTATGCTCCGTTTTTCCTTTGTCTGGGCCAGGCTTTTGTTGTTGTTCATCAATTTGAAAGGTAAGCCGGGCCGCTACCATTCTTCAGGCCAACCCTGGGCAGGCATTTCCTTGGCCATAACAGTGTTTCAATTGAAATGTGCGTCGTCGTCGTCGTTGTGTCTCTTGTCTATGGGCTGGCATTTCAGTTTTCCATTCAACAAAGGCCACCAGTTTTCGTTTCGTCTCATTAACATTTTTTGCCATTGCTTTGCCAATTTTAGGCTTAGTCAGGGACAGGAACTGGCTTTATCAGTGCTTTCGGCCCAATGGGATCTCTGTGTGGCGGTGATTATGCATAGTTGGTGCGAAATAAACACAAAAACTGGTTGCCAGGCTAATTATGAATTGTGTTCGGACAGATGGCCGGAAATGATGAGGTGAGAGATGGGATTGAGAATTAAGACATGGTTTGTGTGAACACAGAGATCCACGCGGAATGGATACTGTTTTTAATATCCTGCTTTTTTATAGTAAAATATACATAATTCATATCCTTTGGTCGTTTTTCAGCTGCACTGGATGAAAATTTGAAATCCATTTAACATTAAATGCATATTTTAATGTCCAAAAATAGAGGAAACTACTTTTCGTACCTTACTTTTCCATTGGAGCTATACTATATAGATGTTCGATTTCGACCAATCATGTTAGACATTTGGAGCCGATTCCATTAAAAACAAAAAAGTTTTTCTCAATAAAACTTCGTTTTCGACCTATCATTTGTACTCGGCTATTTGCTATAGTCATCCGATTTTGACAAAACTTTGTCAAATTTTGTGAAAACATATCAGATACATAATTGACAATTTTAAGTACATTTCCACTGAAAACAAACAAGTTTTTCTCACTAAGACTACTTTTCAGACTCTACTTTCCTATGAGAACTGTACTATATAGATGTCCGATTTCGACCAAACTTAATGGAATCATGGAAAAGCATAGCAATCTAGGAAATACAAAGTTTGGAGGCGTTTTCGTTGAAATCAAAAAAGTTTTTCTCACTAAAACTAGTTTCTGGACCGATCATTCCTATGGCAGCTATAACCTATAGTTATCCGATTTAGACAAAGCCTTGTAGAACTGTTTGAGAGCTTACACAATAAATATATGCTTATTTTTAAGAGGTTTACATTGAAAACAAAAAAGTATTTCTTACTAAGACCCTTTTTCTAACCTTACTTTTTTATGAAAGCTATACTATATAGATATCCGATTTCGACCAAACTAAGTGGAATCATGGGCAAGCATAGAAATCTAGGAAATACAAAGTTTGGAGGCGTTTTCGTTGAAATCAAAAAAGTTTTTCTCACTAAAACTAGTTTCTGGACCGATCATTCCTATGGCAGCTATAACCTATAGTTATCCGATTTAGACAAAGCCTTGTAGAACTGTTTGAGAGCTTACACAATAAATATATGCTTATTTTTAAGAGGTTTACTTTGAAAACAAATAAGTATTTCTTACTAAGACCCTTTTTCTAGTCTTACTTTTCTATGACAGCTATACTATATAGATATCCGATTTCGACCAAACTAAGTGGAATCATGGAAAAGCATAGCGAACTAAGAAATACAAAGTTTGGTGCCGTTTTCTTGGACACCAAACAAGTATTTCCCACTAAAACTAGTTTCTCTACCGATCATTCCGATGGCAGCTATAACCTATAGTCAACCGATTTTGACAAAACCTTGTAGAACTGTGTAAACGCTTATAAAAGAAATAGATGCCAATTTTAAAGAGGTTTACATTGAAAACAACAAAGTTTTTCTAACTAAAACTATATTTCTAAACTTACTTTTCCATGACAGCTATACTATATAGATGTCCGACTTCGGCCAAACTTAGTAGAATCTCGGGAAAGCGTGGCAAATTAAGAAATACAAAGTTTGGAGACGTTTCCATTGAACACAACACATTTTTTTTACTAAGACCCTTTATCTAACCTTACTTTTCTATGGCAGCTATACCATATAGATGTCCGATTTCAACCAAACTTGGCAAAATCATGGAGAAGCATAGAAAACTAATCAATGCTGAGTTTGCAGACGTTTCCATTGAAAACAAGAAAGTTTTTCTCATTAGAACTAGTTTTTCGGCCGATCTTTCATATGGCAGCTATATGTTATAGTCATCCGATCCGGCTGGTTCCGACAAATGTGAAACGTATTTGTACCAGAAGAGTTCGTGCAAAGTTCGGTTATAAAAACAACGCCTCGAAAGTGATCTAAGATTCCATAAAATGTTTGCTGTCATTTGTTGGCCCAGCATATGGCTCTATAGTATTTCCGCAGCTGTTTGGACCATTTCACACATGTATAATTCAGTTCAGATCCAAAAACGTTACCCCTCACTTCAGGTAAGCTCATTCCCACTGTCCCTGTCTACCCCTCCCCAACTTCTCAAGCATTTTTTCCGCTCACTTGGAGGGCTTTAATTGAAAATTGCTGTCATGAAAAATACACATAAACTACAATTCCTCGAAATAGCTCAAACAATCAAATGTATTGTATGTGTGTGTCTGCCATATAAATTTCACATAACAATTGTACAATATGCATAACAATGTCGAGTTCCAGTTTCAATTCGATCCCCTGCCCCACCCTCTGCTACCACCGTTCAGGCGCAATCGAAGTCTCGGCCGAACAAAGAAAGACAAGTGTTCCGGTACGAACTGACAAAAATGTCTTAGGAGAATGGAAAAACTATTGTCTGAACTGTTAAGTATGTATAAATCAAACTTTATGAATTTCATATTCGAATGCAGCGGAGATGAGTGAGTGTTGGCTGAAGAATTTTGAGTGGCAATCCGCTCTGGGCCGGCGGGACCAGACCTCGGGAGTATTCAGGCAAAGCAAACAATATAAACTTCAAAAAACGCTTCGTTGCATATTAAATTAATTACACCGGAGGAGAGTGGAGAAGAGGCCAGTCGTTCGGTCGCCCAGTCAGTCAGTCAGTCAGTCTGTCAGACTGTCAGACAACCCCTTGAAGATTTGTTTGCCGCCTAGCCGAGGGGCGAGTTAAGCTTTTGTGACTGCTTTCTGTGCGGGGGTACCGCACGGGGTGGAGGGTAGGCAAGGCGACAGCTGACAGGCAACAAACTCGGGCACGGTGAAAACTGAAGGCATAATTTATGCCTTCAAAGTGGATTGTTCAAAAGAAAACTTGGAACATTTTTCCCCTGAACCGGCCCCGTCCGCCATGGTGCGTTCTTGTCAACAGCGCGCAGAACAATAAGGTCCAAAAACAAGATGAATAGCTCAGGCCAGGATGTGTGCGAATTTTGTATGCTCTTTATTATCTGTGAAAGGGAGATGCGGCAATTGGGTCGCCTTTTATGTTGTGAAAGAACAATAATTTATTATTGAAAAACTCTTCTACAAAAAAAAAGAAGGTAAATACACTTTTAAAGGCGTTTCAATCAGGGGGTAGGCAGAGTCAGCAGAGAAGTTGCCAGAAGTTGGCCAAAGTCCCTGTTTACGTTGCCGACCACTGCTCTATAATATGTTTTTTTTTTAGTAACTTAAGACTTAAAGTCAATTGACCCAATAATACGTTGTTTAATGTCTTGTCTTATATTGTAATAACACGCTCTATATAGTTTGTCGTACCTTTGGCAGCAGAGACGATCTCTACCTCAGGCACTTCCTGGAGTTTTCTTCTTAAACTCATGTAACATTCAATCCCCTTTAGGAGCATATACTTATATATACTTATATACGATATACTTATTATATTGCTGACGAGCAGATCTATGATATAACTATATCCGTATTCTAGACCTGCATCGATTGCTAGTAAGCAATTATGCGTCATATCTCTGCAGTTGTTCGTGCGACTTCTTCGCTTACATCGCCTCCTTAAATATATGTTCCTCATAACAGACAACGGCCTTACTTCCATTGGTTTTTAGATTTAGGGTATCGTTGCTTAAAAATATATCCAAAATTGCATTATTTTGCGAATTAAGCCTGTTCACCTCCATTTCCCAAATAGTGCCATAGTTTTCGAGCCTGTAATGAGCCTGTCTTGTAGGATCTCCGACTTGTATGCAACTGTGACGATGTCGTACACCTACTTAAGAACCCTCCAAATATAGCAGCTATTGACATGAGGCATCTCACCTTGACTCTAGTATGTGTTTCAATTACCTCAGATAAACCGTCACCCGTCCAGACATTTCGTTGATAATTCTAGTCGTTGTTCAAGGGGAGTCCAAGGGGCACACGATCGAAAGAAGCCTTAAAGTTCGCGCAATGGGCATACACTTTGACTCAAGTTTTAGGTGAACAATTAAAACCAGACTAGAAATCCCGTCCGGTGGCCATAGAGTGACTAAAACAGTGACCGAAAATGTGACCAAATAGAAACCAAAACAGTTACCAAAAAGTCACCAAGACTGTGACTTACACAGTGACTAAACAGTGACCAAAACAGTGACTGTTAACTGTAACCAAATAGAAATCAAAAGAGTAAACAAACAGTTACCAAAGTTGTGTCCAAAACAGGGACTAAAACATTGACAGTGAAAAACAAAAAGTGATTACAACAGTGACCGAAAAAGAGACAAAAAAGTGACCGAATAGAAACCATAACAGTAACCAAACAGTGACTAAAGAGTGACCAAAACAGTCAAAGAAAAAGCGACAAAAAGTGACCCAATATAAACCACAAGAGCAACCAAACAGCGACCAAAACAGTGACCAAAGTAGTGACTAAACAATGACTAAATCAGTGACTAAATCAGCTAAACTAAACAGTAAATAAAAGAGTAATGAAAACTTTAACCAAAACAGTGGCCAAACAATGACTAAACCAGTGACTAAATAGATAATTAAACCAGTGACCGAAAGCGAAACGAGAATTTTATGCAAACAGGACCAAAACAGTAACAAGAAAAGCGACCAAAAATAATTAACCGAAAATTCAACAAAAAGTAACCAAATAGAGACCAAAACAGTGAACAAACAGCGACTAAAACAGTGACCTAAGCAGTGACCAAAACAGTGACCAAACCAGTGACCAAACCAGTGACTAAACAGTGAACAAAAGAGTAACGAAAACTTTAACTAAAACAGTGACCTAAGCAGTGACCAGACCAGTGACCAAATCGGTGACCAAACCAGTGACCAAACCATTGACCAAACCAGTGACTAAACGGTGACCTATAAGAGTAACGAAAACTTTAACTAAAACAGTGACCAAACGGTGACCAAACCAGTGACCAAACCAGTGACCAAACCAGTGACCAAACCAGTGACCAAACCAGTGACTAAACGGTGACCTATAGAGTAACGAAAGCTTTAACTAAAACAGTGACCAAACGGTGACCAAACCAGTGACCAAACCAGTGACTAAACAGTGAACAAAAGAGTAACGAAAACTTTAACTAAAACAGTGACCAAACCAGTGACCAAACCAGTGACTAAACGGTGACCTATAGAGTAACGAAAACTTTAACTAAAACAGTGACCAAACGGTGACCAAACCAGTGACTAAATCAGTGACCAAACCAGTGACTAAACAGTGAACAAAAGAGTAATGAAAACTTTAACCTAACAGTGACCAAAACACCGAAAAATAGACAAAAAAGTTACCAAATATAAACCAAAACAGTGACCAAACAGTGACTAAAACAGTAACTAAATCAGTGACCAAAGCACTGACTAAACAGTGACGAAAACTGTTACCAAATAAAAACAAAAATAGTGACCGAAACAGCGACTGTATCGTCACCGAGTTTTAAACGGTACGAGCTCCGGTTAAATAGTTTTAGTAAATGATCGAAGAATCGAGGGTAATCAGATTATCCCTCGTAAAGATATGGGTCCACTCATTATTTTAAGACAGAGAAAATTCTACGCTTTCGAAACGATTCCTATTCCTGCGCGATGTGACAAGCTTTCATGAATATGTGGACGTGGACCATTAGTTCGTGAGGTTAAGTATTCGAATTTTGCGAAAAATCACTGGTTATTCTATCTACTTCTGATGCTTTATTAATCGAGCTTACTTTTAAGATATTAAATTGAAATAACCCTCTACAAATCTTCATATTGGTAATAGTTTGGGGGCGTACAGCAATACTTGTGGTTAGTTGATCGATGAGATCAATGAAGCGTTCTCTAAAGTCAGTAGCCGTTTAGGGCGGTATCAGTCCTTGGACCACTTGCGTTTGTATCCATAGCCATCCTCCAACAGTCTCACCCATCTGACATCGACTTGATAATTTGAATGAATATGAATGGCAAAGTATTCTCGAGCTACCATTTCTATTCATGAAGTTAAAGCTCTCCAACAGGTCTCCACGTGTTCCACCATAGAGGATAGCTTAGCCTTTCTTCCACTGGCAGTTATGATGTTATCCTTACAGTTCCCTAGCTCTAATCCATGCGTATGCGTTTCAAAATGATTGGTTCATTAATTGTAATAAAGTTCTAAATAAGTTTTTAATAAAACGTATCCAACTTTTAAATGGAAATAAAAAAAAAACAGAGCTGATCACTCGTAAAGTAGCCGGAACAGCAATATCAGAAATTCCCCATAAATCACTTTAGTTCCCTTGACAAACTCTGGTGCATTTCTCAAAGACTTTACCCTTAAGGAAAGGGAATGTCTATACTTCTGCTTCTTCTTTACTGCAGCAGCGTTGTTTTTTACTGTTTTTTTCGGTCATGACAAAACTAAAGTTGAAAATGTGAACCCAAACCAGGACAGTGCAAAACAGAACCAGAACTGAAACTCATTCATTCCGCACACACTTTTGGCGTTTAAGAGAAAAAACAAAAAGCGGCAACAACACATAAATGCAAGAAGACCCAAGAAGATTCCCGGGAACTGCGGCTGGCGGCACGGGAGGAGGGCAACCCGCAGCATGAATGGGCAAAACTCACGCACAGAGCCCAACTCAACCCCAAAATTGCTATTTTAACCACATTTTTGTTGGCTTTTTTATGGAGCCGGAGCTTCATTGCGTCGCGTTTTTGTGTTCTAGCGATATATTATACATTTATTAATACACAATCATTTTTTTTTTGATGTGGCCAGCGTGGAGCAGGGGGAAGGGTCACTGAAGTCCCGGCGGACAAGTTCTTTTTTATACTTTTATTTATTTTGTGCGCATTGAAATTAAAGCCGTAAAATTGTAATAGATAGAAGAAGTAAAGCGCTTACCGGCGGCGGCGGCCTCTACACACACACACTCAAACACACAGGCACAGCTCAGACATGCTGTTCAGATCGGTTTCTGGGAAACCCAACCTAGTTAGTGAATTTGAGCTGACTGCCCCGAAAATGTTTTTCTTCTTTTATTTTTGTGGCTCTGCTGTGTGTTTCCAACTGGTTGCTTAGTTGTGCAGAAAGGCAGATTATGGGCACATGAGTTGCTGTTGTTGCTGCTGTTGCCGTAACTAGAAAGAAATAAGTTGTTTGCCAGTTCTGCGAAACATAAACTATGCCATGTATTGTATGAACATGCCTGATAAATATTTTCATTTGAATGCATTAAATCTGGGAATTACTTATGAGAGAAACGAGAGATAAGCAGCGAGTTGAGAATGAGCCGGCCAAGTGGCCTTAGGGGTTATGCCAGGCAATTTGATAGCTGTTATCTAAGATGGGGACTATTTAGTTGGCAGGAGACCTTGTACCCTGAAACAGTTGAGCGATATACATGAAATGATAGGAAATTACCATTTGTGTTCACTTTTTGTGTGCAAACTGATACTTGGATTAAGGCTGATAACTATTTTTATACATATTATTAACATTTTGTGCAAAAAGTCTTACATAATAGACATAACTTAATCAGTTCTGTGGACATAGTTAGCTTGAGAGTACGTTAAAACATAAAAGCGCAGAACGTTGCTCTTAAAATCAAGCTAAATTCAATACTTCGATTTTTGATCACATGTTGCTTTGAAATTCCCAAGCAGTTATGGTTATGGCTATGGACATTTGACAGGCAAAGACTGATGCTGCTTTGAGGTGTTGTGTAATCCTCGAGCCGTCTTTTAAGCTTTGTACTTAGCCCGATAAAACAGTTTTTATAAGTCTTAACGAAAAGAAAAGGATAATAAAATGTTTTTGATTGTAGCTCTTGACTTAGAAGGACGAACGATAAACCTCTCATCAGAAGCTAAACATGGTAAAGAATCATATTTACTTTCATTCATTCATTTATAGACGATTATTAAATTCTGTAATATAAATAAATAAATCATATTTAATTTGTTGGGTTTTGTTCACTTTTTAGCCATAACTGTTTTTATTTATAATAAATATAAAGGGTAAAGAAAATCATTAAGTTAAATGTTAAAATTCAAACTTATAAGCAGCTGAACCCGTTGATAGGTGAAATATTGAAAATAAATGATAGAAGACATGAATTAAGTTCCGGAGTTTTGCATAATAATTTGCAAAATTTAAAAAGAAAGAAATACAAAAGTGAGTTCAGACAAAGATAGGCGCGCATTTTAAAGATATGTTAGCATTAAACTCTCTTGACTCCATGCACAATTAAAAGAATGATCAGGAATGCTCCATATATACAGAGAAAAAACAAGTACAATGCCACGTATGAATGAAAATAAATTCATTTATTTTTGTATTATTTTACTAAAAATTGAGTCGACAATTAACACCAAAAAAATAACATTTTTACTCCTTTGGTTTGGCTTGAATTAAGCAAAAGACACTCTCACTAGGGGTGAGCCATCAGATTTTAATCATTGGCAACCATATTCAAGGTGTGAGTGTTGTTTTTGAACCGAACCCGAAAATTATTTGCAGCTCTGATATAAATGTCTAATTAACAGTAAGGTTTGGTTTTTAAAACTAAAAGTTGAAGCGAGGCACCAGCTCTCGTTTTCAAACCCAAACAAGAAAGAAAATCGGTCAAGACCGACTATAACATACTCTGTACCAAAAAAAATTGTCTTTTGATCATAACTCGAAAACCGTTCATCCGATCTTCTTAATTTCTTTGGCGGATCGATAAGTTTTCCTAATAACTAAATATGACCAGAAGGAACAAGCCATCTATCTTCAAAACTGTGGGAGATATGACGTTTTTACTAAATTGCGGGGGCGGGAGGGGGCGTGGCCAAAATCGAAAATAAACTTGATCTGCCTGCAGACATAAGAAGCATATGTCCCATACATGTCAAACCTCTATCTCTTACCATCTCTGAGGTCTGTGCGTTCATACGGACAGACAGACGGACGGACGGACAGACGGACATGGCTATATCGACTCGGCTGTTGATGCTGATCAAGAATATATATACTTTATGGGGTCGGAGATGCTTACTTCTGGATGTTACATACTTTTGCACAAACTTATAATACTCTATGTACCTTCGGTACAGAGTATAATAAAAACCGAAATGAAAATGTTGTTTGAAAAGTGGTTCAGCTGGTTTTTTGTACATTGGGTTCGGATTAGGGTTCGAAACCAGTCTGGCTTAAAGTCAAAATGCAATCCTGTTCCATACACTCAAACAAAAGTCAAGAGTTTAGGGCAACTTATTTTAGGTATTTTTCTCAAAACTTTCTTATATATATATATTTTTTTTGTACTTATTTACTTATTTATTTATTTATTAATCGTCGACAAAAAAGCTGTCAACAAATTTGATATCACGTTATAAAAAGGCTTATCAACTAGGATGCCTAACAAAAATAATAATAAATATAATAAAATAAAATAAATATATATAATAAAAATAATAATAAATGATTTATCAGCCAGTCCGGCAAGCTATGCCCCTATTCACAGCTGGGTGCGGTCAGAGACTTTCCCGGAGATAGGTGTAAAGGGACGTTTTTAGTGGGAAGAGAGAGAGATCTGTTGAGAGCAATTGATAAAGATCATTATAGTTTTGACATAAGACCCGAAAACGATTGTGTTGGGCATAATCAGTCAGTTAAAAGTAAATAGTTTCTAGTCGGTCTAGAAGGAACAGAGAAGTTAAGGCGACATAAGAGTTCAGAAGAATCTACATCACTGATAATTAGCTTAAGCAGAAAAGAAACACCTAAGACTGTCCTACGGTTAGCTAGCGAGGGTAGGTCAATAAGCAAGAGTCTGCTGGAGTACGATGGTTTAAGGCTAATATACCCTTGAATTAAGAAAAGATATACATTGCAAAGTGTCTTTAAAGAGGGTGACTTCCGTTGAATTTAGTATTTAAGTATCCACTAAATTTAAGAAAGCACGTTTCTAAAGTTTAGAAAACATCTAAAACTAAAAGTCGCCCTGAAATTTAGATATATATTAAAATGCCACTGATTGTTATTCTCAAGTATGAACTCCCTGCATTCAAAGTATATAATAAGTGGCAACTGATATTTGTTTTGCATTTGGAAAGGATATATCTAAAATAACCTTTTTATCATCCAGCTGCAAAATCATACAAATGGTGCACATCTTTCATATCTTTTGGATAATTTTTAGCTTCGTTGGATGATTTAAGGGCTATTTTAGACATATCCTTTCCAAATGAATACCGCAAATCATCCAATAGATATTTTGTAATATCCTTTTTTTTCTCTGTGTAGCATTTGATTGCTTGAGATAGTCGAATGCGCCAAGAAGTCTCACATATTGAATCTCCGAGAACTAATTTTCATAATTGTTATAAAATAACAAGAAAGAAAGTCGGTCAAGCCCGACTATAACATACTCTGTACCAAGAAAATTTGTCTTTTGATCATAACTCGAAAACCGTTCATCCGATCTTCTTCATTCCTTTGGCGGATCGATAAGTTATCCTAATAACTAAATATGTCCAGAAGGAACAAGCCATCTATCTTCAAAACTGTGGGAGATATGACGTTTTTTCTAAATTGCGGGGGCGGGAGGGGGCGTGGCCAAAATTGAAAATAAACTTGATCTGCCTGCAGACATAAGAAGCATATGTTCCATACATGTCAAACCTCTATCTCTTACCATCTCTGAGATCTGTGCGTTCATACGGACTGACAGACAGAAGGACAGACGGACATGGCTATATCGACTCGGCTGTTGATGCTGATCAAGAATATATATACTTTATGGGGTCGGAGATGCTTCCTTCTGGATGTTACATACTTTTGCACAAACTTATAATACTCTATGTACCTACGGTACAGAGTATAAAAATATAAAGAAAGTTTGAAAAATTCTTATTACCAATTTGTATGTGTTTTTCAAAGAGAAAAAACTTTTGTTTGAAACAACGGGAAGGAAATGTACATTCATTCAAGAGAGGACGGTTACTAACGTTACAACCCTTCCACTTTACCTTTTAACGCCCTTACTGGACTAAACTAGATAGAAATAGATAGACCCCGCCTATTAAGCGTACAGGATCGTAGAACCTGCTATGGAGTTTATGTCCCCCATAAACGAATGCATATCCACCAATGACACTTGTTTTCTTTTGAGTCAAAATAAATTTTCGATCCTATCTAGACCTACACTACAGTTCCGTTCAATTTTCTTACATGTAAGTAGATCTAATTTTTGAATAACATGATCTGTTTCGTAACGATAGCGATTTATACCATTTGCTAAGTTCTGTGATTTCCATGTTTGTAAATATTTCTTTCAATTTGTCATATTTATCGCTTCTACAAATGTAAATCTTTGCCTCCGCCCACTTGATGTGAGTCGTAGCACATCGTAACAATGTTCTCCTAGTATGGACGGAGTCAGGAAATGCTGAACCGAACCGAAAACGACAAGCAATAACGGTTCGGCTCAGTTCTCTGAAGAGTCTTAAGTTGTGAATTGCTTTGCTCTAGCCAATGATACTTATTAATTTGGTAACTTAAATCGGTTCCTAAGCGATGCCGCACTCTTAAAACCTTTAAGAACGACTTGACACAATTTCTACACAAATTCTACAACATGTAATCGAGTAAGTCTTCTGCAATTGCCAGCCGATCTCTTAATATACCTGTCTTCTATCTGCATTCATTTCTTGAAAGTTGATAATTGATTTGTCATCCTTTGGTGGACAAAATTTTCCATTTGTAGTACTTCTTTACCTTAATTCACTCTCAGTCAGGAGAGTTTTTTCTCATATAATATGATAAATAGGATGTAGCATTCCTCTCGGAACTTATAGACGAATCCTGCAAGTCCGACATTATACATTTGGGACATTCTTCTAAAGGTCTTAAAGATATTCAAATGGTTTATAGGAATTTAATACGACAGAAATCCTGTGCCATTATGTGCCTTTATGAACCACTGAGCCGAATCGAAAACGTGGCTCAGTTAGCTTCAAAAACCATGCAATGAACCAAACCGGTGGCTCAGAAACTGTGTGAACCACTTCACCGAACCAGTACTTATTCTCGAGTGGTTTGCATCCTTGATATTTAGTGAAAATTTCAGACTATTGCTTGAGGACGAACTTTCTGCCACGCTAAGTGATGTCTCAAAATTTCCAAATTTAAAGTATCTCATTTGGCTTTAACTTCCGCGACAAGTGTGTTAGTTTAGTTAACAAAGAAGTTAACATTCGTCGCTGGGCATGTCAAACAGCACACATTTCTCCACTTGGTCCTCTCATAGTTGGAACATCTCTCGGTGTGTGTGTGCGTTTGTCGAGTATCTTGAGTTATGTAAAAGGCTCCTCCTTATTTGTTCTATTGTGTGTGTGAGTGTGTGTGTGTGTGTGCTAGAAGCCTAAGCAGGGGCATTGTTGTCGCAAGTGAGCTTTCTTTTCTTTCAGTTTTCAAATGGCTTGCACAATCATCTTCATCTATGCCATATGCAGCATATGTTGGGCAACAACACGGACGAGAAACAAAAACAACGATAACAAGAACATGGTGCCTGGTGCCACTTTTGTTAAGTTGAGCTGGCTTACATACACACATACATACATACATATGTATATGTATGGGTACTTCTCTGTTTGTAGGTATATAATTGCGCTATGTTTGAGCAAGTGCCGGCAAACGACCTCGACTTGTACATAAAGTATTCTCCGTAAGTGCGATTCTCTCTCCTTTCACACACACGCGAACACACACACACACACAGGGACAGAGTCTGGGCCTAAGTCTGGGTCTGGGCACTACCAACACCCAACCAAATCGGGTTCGGAGTGCTCGGCTTAAGTTAATTACATGCCGGTCGACGCCTCGTTGCATCAATGTGACCCTCTGGCTCTCTCTGTGTGTGTGTGCGAGTGTGTGTGCGGTCCAGCTGTGCGCTTGGGCCATTTTACAACTGTTCGCAACGACCTTCCCAAAATGCGACTCATTGTTGTTCTTTGTTTTGCTTTTTTTTCGGCTCCTGTGACACGCCCGTCCAGTGCGCAGGATCAGGTTCCCAAACTGAAGGCATTCAGCTGAATAAAGAGTCGGCGATTCGGCGAGAGGAGAGAGAAATTGCGCAGAATCGCTCCTACGGGAGTCGGTGTCGATTATTTCCAATGAACCTGAAACGAACAGCAGGCTGCACATTGGAAGCAGGAGGGAAATATCCTGGTCTGGCCCATGAAGTTACTCAGACATGCATAAAAATGCCGGTTTTATTATGTCGTTAGGTTCAACTTGAGTGTCTGTGTGTGGGTGAGTGGGTGGGTGGTCGTCATCGTCGTCGTCCTCGTCGTCTGGTCGTCTGGGAACGAGACGGAGACGTCTTTTAAAGCCTCCCCAAAAGCCGAATTTTGTTATCTCTGCTGTTTTTTCGTTCTTTTCTTTTTTTGGGACAACTGAGGCAATTTGGCTGCCCAACGAGTTTTATGTAACATTTGCCCACGGCGTACATAAAATGATATATACATATATATAGTATATATTTATATGTAATAAAAATGTCTGTATGCCTTATTTGCTGCTGGCCAGCATCCCCTCGACGGAACCCACCCCTTTCGCCGGCGCTTTCATACAAATGTGGAGAATTTTGAAATATGCTTGTGACTAAATTTAATTTATTTGCCATTGTTGTTCGAGAATTGTGGGATTTCCTTTCCTTTTGCCCTGCTAGGTTTTCATTGTTGCTGGAAATTACTCACTCACAGCCATTGATTTCGTTTCTGCGTCCGTTTTGCCCCCATTTTATTGCCCTAACGAGCTGGCGAAGAGGGCGTGGGTTAAGCTGGATCTTCTGGTCTAATATATTGTTATAATTTTGTCATAAAAATGAAAACTTTTACAATTAGGATTTTTGGCATTTTATTTATGTGCTACGCGCGTTGTGGTGGGGGCAAGGCCAATTTGTTGAAGGGGGGAGGGGAGGGTTAGTGTGTCAGGGGACCTTGAAATGATGGCGATTAGATGGAAAAATACCGATTTTTGCGTGGGGCTTCAAGGCAAGTGGGGGGAGTTGCCAGGCGGAAAGCACAATTGATTATCAGCCACAATTCCAAATTTCTTTGGAACCTTAGAGCATATTCAGCTGAAAGCCAAGTCGATTTGGGCTTGTGTGTTCATCCATTGGGGTGGAGTCACAAAATTTGCTAGCTTTAGTTAGTTTCTCCTGGATTTTTGTTGTCAAGTTTTCATGTGGCGTAGTAGACCTGCTCCTTTTATCAAAATACAATGTTAGAAGCTAAAATAAGGCTGAATTTCAGATGTTAGTACATCTTATATCGATGTGTTTATTGTAGTTAAAAATATACAAAATACGAAATATAGAAATAGACATTAGATTAACTTAAGGCAAGACATTTCCTGCATTCAATTTTAGTTGAAAAACTGAGTTTTCGATGTTAAAAGTGTTATTTTCTGCCTGTCTTTCGTACAGCTTGACGCATCTCAAAATGCGTGTAGCAGGTCAACTTCTCAAATTTCAGCCAACTAATTCTTACAAAAAAATCATAAAGCTCCTAAAAAAAAGTAATGATATGATCTGTGGCTGAATATAATAAATAAACACTTGAAAATTACTTGTTCGAAAATATCAAACATATAAATTCAATATTTTAAGATCAGATTGAAATTTTATAAAGTCATTTTGTCACAAAAAAAGGAAAAATATATTGGAAACGACAGGTTAAGCATCCTACACAACTTACAGTTCACTCTGCTTTTTCAGGGTGACGAGCTGAGTCGATTGAGATTTGTCCGTCCGTCTGTCCGTCTGTCTGTCCGTATGAACTCACAGATCTCAGAGATGGTAAGCGATAGAGGTTTGACATGTATGGGACATTTGCTTCTTATATCTGCAGGCAGGTTATGTTTATTTTTAATTTTGGCCACGCCCCCTCCAGCCCCCGCAATTTAAAAAAAACCTCATATCTCCCACAACTTTAAAGATAGACGGTTCGTTTTTTCACTTATCTTTACTTTAACTTATCGATCAGCCAAAAAAATGGTGAAGATCGGTTGAACGGCTGTCGACTTATGATCAAAAGAGTGTTCGCTGCTGCGGCGCAGTAGCAGCGCTGCTTTCAGTTGCTACTGCAGCAAATTTATGATGAGCGAATAGTTTCGTTGGTACAGAGTATGCTGTAGTCGGGCTTGATCGACTTTCTTTCTTGTTTATGCATTTGGAAATGCTCTTTTAGAATCCGCACTGGTTGCAGGTATACAAAAAATGTTCCAGCTTGCTTTTTATAAAATCGGAGAAACATAATTGTTAGCTTTGTCGCCATTTGTAGCTCTATTATGTATGTATGTTGCTATTTTCTTACTGACTTCGATTAAGAGGGTCTTCTCATTGAGCAACTTTTTTTTTCGACTTTTTTTTTTGCATTTATTTATAGCTTGGGTAGTTGTGAATATGCCCCTAAAAGGATTTTTAGAAATTCGAAATTCTTTAGAAGATACAGAATTTTTTGTGAAGCAAGGTCTTCGTCAAAATGCGATTTGCTTAGTTTGGCTACTTTTTGAATGCAACGGATTGAGGCAACTACCGAATTTCGTTCAAAGCGTTCTTTTCAGATTCGCGTTTGCTTGCATTGCAGTCTGATATATGTAAGTATTTCACAAAAAAAAAATGTTTTATTGCCAAAAATTTTCTTTGAGTGTCTTCAAAATCACGTTTTTGAACTTCGAAGTCACTTTTCTCCAGTTCTATGGAACCGATTTTGATGAACCCAAATGCAATCGACGGAGAATTGTCAAATTTCTAAAACTGCATACTACAATTTTTCATTTCAATTTGTTTTTGATGCAAAAAAACAACTTCAAACTTTAAACTCGTACATCTCGAAACCACGTTTTTCGAACTGGCGGCCATGATGTCTCCAGTTCAACTGGACCGATTTTCATGAAACAAAGTGGAATCGACGCAGAATTGTCACCATTCTCGGGTGAACCTCGACCATAATTTTAAAAAATTTTTTACTATTTTTTTTTACACTAAACTACAAAAAAAAGCACGAAATTGAAATTTTTTTTTTGAATGGCCGCCATTTTGTCAAAAAAAAACACATAATTAAGCTTGAGGTTCACCCGAGAATTACATCTATACTGATTATAACCCCGTTTTTTTTTTTCATTTCAGACGCTCCGGAGACCCGGAATCGTGGCCGCCGTGACGACACCTTTTTTTTTCACCACCAACTTTGAAGTCTCATTACTTTTTGAACAGCCCACGTATCGAGGCAAAAAAAATTTTTTTATTTACTTTGAAATTTTTGTAATACAATAAATAAAAAAAGTTTTCAATTATTCATTGCGTTTTCAAATAAGAATTTTTTTAAAAAGGGTCCAAAAAACGGGTTTTGAATGAGAAGACCCCCTTAAGTCTTCAAATGTGGTGTCCAGGAGATCAAAGTAAACAGTATACAGGTTATTATTGTAAACTCAAATTGGAATTATTGGATGACTTTATCACGCCAAAAAGAAGTATTTTATTATTCTGTTTATTTAAATGAAATTATTAGCTGAACCTACCGCGACTTCGTGAACGTCCCAGCTTTGAAAAACATGTAGAATGCCAACGGAAGTTTCAGAACTACATAAGTAACATCCTTCTCGTCACGCAGGCCGCAAGCATCCTGCCCGTTCTTCAAAGCGCAGACTTAAGCAAAATAGCTTGCCCAACACTTTGACAAACTTGGGGATCAAGGTTTGCTATAATTTCCTTCATAGTCCTTCATACATAGCTAAGGGAAGGTCTATGGCAAATCTTAGACAGATAGCTTAAGCGGCTGGTGCTGCGGATTGATAAGCTTTAAGTTTTTACATTTCTCTCATATTAACTCTCTTGCCTACGAAAAAACATCATTTATTTGGCTTATATTCAAAGTTGCTTTACCACAGCTGAGTGATCTAAGTACACCAAGTGTTTTGCCTTCCACTCATTCAATTCGTTTTGTATCTTCATTCAGTCACCAACCCCGGTCGATTTGAGTGTTCAAAATTGTATTGTAATTCAAAGTTTTGACATCGGTGGAAGCTAAAATAGATGGCATTTCGGTCGATGTGTCATTCTGTCAAATATATCTACCAAATGTAGTCTCTTCTCCATTTTCACCATTTCAGCTCTTTCCATTTGGCATTTCTATAATTCAATTTGCTTTTATTCCACATTTGCCAAATGGCATTTATCAAAATTTGCCATCTTTTGCAAATATTTGCTACTACCTAACCAAAGTAGCATCGATTTTGGCTTTGTGCATATTTTATGCGATTGGTTACAGCATTTTCCCCATGCACTCACACACACACAAACAGCAGGGCACACAGACACGACCTTCGCAGTTTTTGCAGCCATAAGCACTGAAATATATGGCCAATCATTTTGTGTGTGCCGGTCCAATGCCAAACATACAAACACACAAACACACACACAGCCAAACTCAAACCAGAAACTATGCAGATTATCATTTTAGCCGCAGGCAACAAAATAAAATAAAATCAAGAAAATCTTTTGCAAAAATTAAATAAAAATTTTAATTCCGCTTTTCCAGCTGTTGACACAAACTAATTTATGGCGTACGGCAACAGCAGCAACAACAAACATTTTTTGCCTGCTGTGGCAAATTAGCCAGGCGGCTTGCATAAATTTTTTTGCAAAAGGTTTGTGCCGTTTGTGCCGATGCAGCTTGTATCTGTCGCTTGTTTTCTGCTTAAATTATAGACATTTGACTTGGCTCTGCGACTACACAAACAACATTTGGCATGCAATTTTTCTTGCTAATTTGCATGACAGTCGCAGTTGCTCGCAGGGAAGTTCTGGGAAGCGAAACATCTTTGGTCCAGTCGGCGGAGGCTGCTTACAATATTTGTAATTAAGCAATTTGTTTGCTGCTGAGCAACATTTCCGCCTTTGGCGCACAAAAAGAAAGAAAAACACAAGAAACGAGAAGAAAACAAAGAGATAAAACTACAACGATTTTCAATTGATTGAAGGGCTCTGAAACGGAACCGAACGGAAGGGCAAACACGCAACGGATGTGACCATTTGGCTCTGAAACATGGGGCCAACAATGTAAGGGGGAAATCTTCAAAGAGTCTTGACAATGTTGTAAGAAATAAGGCAGCAGAGTTTAAAGACTGTGCTGCAGTTGGAGAAGACAATTTGAAAAATATTAACTTTGAATACGGAGCTATAAGTGGAAAAGATTTTAGTGCAAAATATATCATCTGGGTTAACAAGACTGACCCACTGGCAGGAAGAAAGCTCCAGCACTTCTTGACTTAAGCATTACTTTTAGCTTTCTTTTGCTCATAACTCGACTCCTGTTCTTCTAATCATTATCAATCAAGAGATTTTGCTTACACAGTGAAAAACAAGAAAGAAAGTCGGTCAAGCCCGACTATAACATACTCTGTACCAAGAAATTTTGTCTTTTGATCATAACTCGAAAACCGTTTATCCGATCTTCTTCATTCCTTTGGCGGATCGATAAGTTATTCTAATAACTAAATATCTAGCCATCTATCTTCAAAACTGTGGGAGATATGACGTTTTTTCTAAATTGCGGGGGCGGGAGGGGGCGTGGCCAAAATTGAAAATAAACTTGATCTGCCTGCAGACATAAGAAGCATATGTCCCATACACGTCAAACCTCTATCTCTTACCATCTCTGAGATCTGTGCGTTCATACGGACAGACGGACAGACGGACATGGCTATATCGACTCGGCTGTTGATGCTGATCAAGAATATATATACTTTATGGGGTCGGAGATGCTTCCTTCTGGATGTTACATACTTTTGCACAAACTTATAATACTCTATGTACCTACGGTACAGTGAAAAAAAATATGTAAGAACTACACGAAACTTTAGTTTTTCAACACGTTTAACAGGGATTTTGCACCCACTACGTTTTTGTAGCTTTTCTACAAGCCACGTTTGGCATGCTCATTTCTACATGCGGCATGTAGCTTTTCTACATGACACGTTGCGAACCCAGACCGAACAAAACGATGTCTTCTTTCTGAAAAGCCTGAGAGACATAAAAATTAAATTTTAAACTCACCTTGTCTGGGGTTAGAGCTCATAACTCACTTACTCTGCAATTTATACATAAATGTAGGCATCTCAGCCCATACGATTACCAAGCACTCGCGTGGCATTGCCGCAAATCATAGCAGTAAAGGGAAGTGACAAGCGGCGATGAGCTAGTGGATCAACAACTCGTTTCGTGTAGATTTTCTATATGTAGCATTCAGCATTTGAAATCCTAAACTTTTATTTAGAATACCTATATGTAGAGTGTAAATATCCACTCTCTAGATGAAACACATAGCTATTGTGTATCGATTTTAAGCTGCAAATTTTCGTTTAGAATTTCGACACGCTCGTGTTAATGTAAAAAGCCCAAATTTTCTTGTCGTATTCCGATTGCTGTAGGAACGAGAAAGCTAAGCTAACTTCGTCTGTACCGAAGTTTTTATACCTTTGCAAGTGCTCGCTTAAATATTTTCAAAAAATACTTTTTCCCATTTTCCGACCGATCGTTCGTATGAGAGCGATATGATAAAGTCATCCGATTTGGCCAAAAATTTTTAAAATTATGTGAAAGTATGTGAAACAAACAAATACAAAATTGTAAAACAAAAGTTTTTCATACTAAAACTAGTTTTCCGACCGATTGTTTCTATGGGAGCTATGGGATATAGTCATCCGATCCGGTCGGTTCCGACATATTAGTAGTGTGCATCAAAAAGAAGACTCTGTGCAAAATTTCAGCAAGATAGCTTTAAAACTGAGAGACTAGTTCGCGTAGAAACAGACAGACGGACGGACAAAGCTCAATCGACTCAGCTCTTCACCCTGATCAAGAATATATATAGTTTATGGGGTCGGAAATGAATATTTCTATGCGTTGCAAACTTCTGGGCAAAATTATAATACCCTTTGCAAGGGTATAACAAGGGTATATAATGTAGAAGCTATTTGGAAATATGCAAATTTTCTTCACGTAGCATTTAACTTTTCAACATGTCTCGTTTATTTTTTATATATTTTTTTTACATGCTACGTTTAGCTTTCAGTTTTCTTCATTTTTCGTGTAAAATTTTACAGGGTGAACTACATTTTGTTTACGACTACCGTTTCTACACGTGGCGTGTGGCTAATTTTGTCTCTAAATATTATTTACTCCAGAATACTTTGTATAAATAAGACAGCTGTCACAGTATTGCAAATAATACAAAGTATAGAAAATAATATTTGGTTGATCTGATAAAAGACCTTTTACTATATATAGTAAAGTATTATGGATCTAAGACCAATCGAACTTCTTTTAAAAAGCTGAAGTTGGCTTTCTTAAACGGCTTGTTGTGCAATTTGATTCAGCTTTATAAGGGAAACGAAGTGGGTAGAGCGACTATTAATCATAGGAATAAAATTTAAGAAGAACCTTAAAGTGCCCTGACCTCCCGCAGTTGCTGTCCCCGCTCCGGCCAACCATTTCCAGTGCAAGACATGATTTTAGCAAGTATCAAATGGTTGGGTATAATAATAATACTTCTTTCTAAGATGTTGCACTTGGCAGATACATTTCCATTTTGCGCACAAGAAGAAAAGTTTGTATAGGTCGTGGCATGTGTGTGTGTGTGTGTGTGTGTGTGTGTGCCTGTGTGAGAGCATCTTTTTATGCACATTTCTATGATGATGAGTTTGTTTGCCTTGACTAGGGACTTGGGCAAACTTGGTCCGCACTATGTGACTGGCAAAATGTTTCCCTGAACCGTTGCCAACATTCATGTCAATATTGATTTTTCATTGCTCTTGCTGGCGACAGCAGCAGCAGCAGCAGCAGCGGCGGCAGAAGCAGCAACAGCAACAACAACAACAATAATAATAATAAAAGCGTAGAGCAATATAATTGGAATTTGAAATTGGAAATTGGATATTTTGCAACAAAAAACGAGCAAAGAGAGCAGCAGAAGTCACATAGCAGCATATTTTATTCGATTATTTATTCAATGAGCGTCGCTCAGTTTGGATTTTATTGTATGGACAGAACGGAGAACGGAGAATGGGAATGGGAACATGCATGCATGCCATACACGACGACTCCACGTCCACACAAAGGCCAATTCAATTTAAGGCATCTGACGGCGGACAGCCAGAACTTTGACCAGACTCAAACGCAAATAACTCAATTTAATTGCATGAAACTAAACTGAAACTGAAACTAAAACCCAAGACCAATCGCCGCTGTCTATGGGAGTCCGCTCGAGTTGTCCAAGTTAAGCATGAAAATAAATTGGAAAAACATTTACCATCGCCTGATCGATGGCGGGGCTGACGAGCGCATGACGAGAAGTGCCTTCTCCGGCAGCGGCTGCCGCTTGGAAATGGTCGAGTGACCAACTGGTTTGGTCTTTGAATGATTGCCAGTGGCAGAGGCAGCCAAGTGAAGTGTTTATATGGAAAATATAAATCAAATAATGGCGCAGACATTAACAAATAACAACAATTGTGGTTAGAGGGGGTTGAGATTGCAATCAGGTTGCAATTGTGGCGGAAGGGCAGCTCGAAATGGAATGATTTGAATTGAGCGAATTTGAGAGAGAGAAATGATTCCACAGCCAAACTGGCGTAAATCTCTCGTGAAATTGATAACAATTGAGTAAATGCCGACCCACATTTCAGGCCTGGCTTCACTCAGCCGATCAGTGACAAGCCCACCGAACGAGGCTAACCCCCTTGGCGGCACGTAGGCACTAACCATATATATAATATACACCTTCTAAAAGTCGGCCAGTTATTACAACAAAACCTCGAAACCGAAACCATAACAAAATATTAAGTATACGACTCGACTAATGCCCCATATGTGAGCGACTATGATTGCTTAGGCCGCCATTGGGGCTAATTATAATGCGCCATAGTCACGCCAGACATGCTGCATAAATATTTAAATTAAATAATAACAAATGCCAGAAAAACACAAACTCGCCGGCCAACTGTAAAAACAATACGCAACACCCAAATGGCAAACAACAAAGGTAAGTCAACAGAAATTCCCATTGATTGGGGAATTTTGAGTTTCGGGTGCAGAGATAGCATTGTGCCGGCTACTGGTTCTCTGCACTTGTTATATATGTCTATTTTAATATCTTCTATGGCCACAACTGGAATTTGAAAAGAGAGGAAAACCAATAAATGCGGCCACGGCGACAACATCGGGCGACATGGCGCACACACAACGGCCAATAAAACTGCCATAAAATTCCAAAATGAAAGCTAAACGCAGCTCGGCCAACCCCCTGACCCAGCTGCCCTGCCCCCTGGCGGCGGTGGTGTGCTGCATAAAAATAAGTAATATCGTAAAAATTACAGGAAATAAAAATCGCAACGTAAATACGTGTAAGTGCGAGAGTCGGCCAACTTTCTCGGTTGTCTGAAATTGGCAGTAAAATTATGGCCAAACACAGGAGTAGGAGGGGAGGGGGGGGCGAGATGTATAAAAATGTAACAGTCGAGCGGGGGTTAAAGTTCAAGTTGAACTGTTGGATATGAGGCCATATTTTGGCAAATGTTTTGGAAAATAAATAATCTAAAGTTATTTTTGTGCGGCCATAAAAGTTATTTCGTCTGGAAAGGAAAGTTTGAATGGGCGACAAATTGTTTTTTATTTTGTATCACAGATGAAATGCTGTGTATATCAAATTTGCAATTAAAGCTACACCTCGACATGTTGACCAAAACATAATTTGCGGTGATTTTTTCACTTTTTGAGCTAAGTACCAAAGTCAGAAAAGGCGTCTTCTGCCCTAAAAGCATTGCTGTTAAGTTTCGTTTACGATTAGCAATCAATTAGGCTAAAAGGCATATATATAGTATACTTGATCAGTATCAACAGTCGAGTGTTTATAGCCATGTCCTTTTGTCCATCTGTCTGTCCCTATGAACGCACAGATCTCAGAGATGTCAACAGACAAAAGTTTGACGTGTATGGGACGAAAACTTCTTATAATTCCATGTAGATGAAGCTTATTTTCAATTTTGGCCATGCCCCCTGCAGCCTCAGCATTTCGAAAAAAAAAACTCATATCTGGCACAGTTTTAAAGATAGATGGTGCGCACTTTCTAGACATATTTAGCAATCAGGATTACTCATCGCTCCGCCAAGGGAATGGTGAAGAAGGGATGCTCGGTTGTCGAGCTATGATCAAAAGACTACAGAGTACGGAGTATGTTATAGTCGGGCTTGATTCACTTTCTTTCTTGTTGATAATGAAAAATCTACAAATGATCATTATGGTTTCATGGTCATGGTTTCTCACGTTTTGATTATCTGATAGATTTTGGAAACAGAAAACAAACAAGAAAGAAAGTCGGTCAAGCCCGACTATAACATACTATGTACCAAGAAAACTATACTCTCAGCATCAATTTTGATGCTGCAGTAGCAGCGAACAGTCTTTTGATCATAGCTCGAAAACCTTTCATCCGATCTTCTTCATTCCTTTGGCGGTTCGATAAGTTATTCTAATAACTAAATATGTCCAGAAGGAACAAGCCACCTATCTTCAAAACTGTGGGAGATATAACGTCTTTTCTAAATTGCGGGGGAGGAAGGGGGCGTGTCGCAAAATGAAAATAAACTTGAACTGCCTGCAGGCATAAGAAGCATATGTAAAATACATGTCAAACCTCTATCTCTTACCATCTCTAAGATCTGTGCGTTCATACGGACAGACAGACAGACAGACGGACGGACGGACAGACGGACAGACGGACAGACGGACATGGCTATATCGACTCGGCTAATGATGCTGATCAAGAATATATATATTTTATGGGGTCGGAGATGCTTCCTTCTGCCTGTTACATACTTTTGCACAAACTTATAATACTCTGTGTACCTACGGTACAGAGTATAAAAAAGGTAGCTAATGAGTTACTAAAACTGCCCACTGATCTCTTAGCTGGGCCAGTTCTCAGACAAGCTAAATGCTTTTGCCCATTCCCAGCGTAGAGCTAGTGGCGCCGCAACCTTGACTGGCTAAACAGCTGATTGTGTTTAGCTGGATAGAAGCAATCAAAAAAGTTGCCATTTTTTCCGCAACCTACCCTTGCTAAATGGATTCAACAATTGCTACAGCCTGTTGTAGAAACAAAATCAAACACGACTAAGACATTGCCCATCTCTTTTGCTCCCGAAATACACTTCAAATAATCCTTCGCTTTTACTTATATTAGTTATATCAATTTAAATGTGACAATGCAGTTTGACCGTTTCACTTTTGGTGGTATTTTGCCATTTTAGGGTCGTATTTTGGCATTAAGCAGTCACACTGTATGCTCAGCTGACCGCCTTGCGAAATAAGCTGTCTTTTTAGCTAGCTGTAGATTCAGTTTGACTGAATACTAAGTTGGAGAAATAAAGAATTTCGGTTATTTCCACACTCAGAAAACAACGACGTTCCAAATCCCCAGCCCAAGCGGACTCCTTTTTGAATCATTTCGTTCAGAAGACAAGCCCTACGTTCACGGGAAAATACCGCCGTTTTTGTTACTCGCTGACTGCTGAGCACTATGGCTGCATTCTTCACTGTGATTTATCGCAAAGCCTCACGTGAGGTCGACGGAGGAGTCAGTTGAAATGCTGCCTATCGTGCAAAGCAAAGCATACCGGGTTCAATTCCCCGCCGAGGAACGTTAACTTTTTCTTTTATAAAGCGAGCACAAAATGGTCTTAGAACATGCCCATGCCGTTCGAAAAAATGTCCATAATATGAGAAACACCACCCCACCGTTCACGACTTACGAAAAAACGGGATTTCTCTACTTTTGTCAACGAATGGTCTTGATTTCGATAGATTTTTAACGGATTTGTTTCTGAGTGCAAGAAGAAATGCTTTCCAATGCCATTAAAGGGAATTTTTGATGTCCATTATCTTCCAGAAGTATTGCCTTGCTATAGCTAAGAAGTGTTACAGAGTGGCACACTTTATCCCGAAAAAGGTTCAACTGCAATATTGCCACAAGGAAGGTATACCTACTGAAGGAATCGCATTCTCGGCGATTAAAAAATGTTTGCTAAGTATTTACAAAAAGGGGTGTGGGGAGGGGGGTAGTGTGGGGGGTAAAAGGTAAGAAAAGGGTGGCAAAGTCTTTCTCCTGAAACACTTACAGCTTCATTTTGATTTTACTTTTTTGATACTTAAACACAAATGCCGGCATCTTAGCCCATATGACCATCAAGCACTCGCGCGGCATGGCTCCAAAGCTCAGTAATAAAGAAAAACGATAAGCGAGTGGGATTAACAAGACATTTCGTGTGGAATTTCTATATGTTCTACATTCAGCATTTGAAATTCCCAGCGCTTATTTGGTTAATTTACATATGACATATGAAGAACAGTTTTCCAATCAAAATATTCACAATTTAGGATTAGAATTTTCACACGCTTATAAAGTCCTTCAATATCCAAGCGTAGGTGTAGGAATCCTAAAGCTTTCATCTGGTATTTAGATTGCCTACTGAAAAATGTAGAAGATATTTTGAAATAAGCTGATGTCGTCTACCCATTATCTTTCTCCATGCAGCGTTTATACTGATTTTGGTGCAGCAAAGCGCTCCGGATTAGATGCTAGTTAGTTAGTCATTTCGAGGTCCACTCAAAAAAGATTAACCCTTCCATTTGAATTACCTTTAGAAAAGCATAAGACGACAATGTTTCAATTTAACAATTAAATATTGATTCAGCTCTAAAATTTCTTGCCTCTTGCCTCCTCTAATTGGGCTTATGCACTTCACATTCCACTTAATTACCAAAATGCTTTGCAGTCATCATAATACAAACAATTTCCTCTATATAGACGGCTCACATTAGGCTATGCACACACAATAATTGGCCAAAAGGGCCACACACACACAATGGAAATCTCTGCACAAAATCGACAAATTCATGTGAATTATAAGACAAATCAGTTACAGGCACACACAGCGAGATGGGTGAGTCTAAGTGTACGGACGCTTGTCTCATAATGAAATGTATAGCGCAAGTCTGGGTTATTAACAAGCCCGACAGCAAACAGCCGCAGAGGCCATAAAGCTGGCCATGCATGTTTTACATGCATATTTCCTTTTGGCAACAAAAACAACAGGAACAGAGCCGGGCAATGCAAATGCAATTACAGACTGTGTTTGCGTCTGTGTAAGGCACCATAATCATTTCAAACGGCAAATTATGACAGCGAGGCGGGGCTCCAGCCCCCAACGAACGACGCCGGCCAGCCACTTCCCAGCATAAGCGAATGGCAGGCAAATGAAATGAGCTTTTAATCAATTTCCGGTATTAAAGCCCAGCCGACCGTGTCGCAATCTTTGTTGCAGATGTTTGCTGTAGTTGTTGTTGTTGTAGTAATTGTTGCTGCTGCTGCTGCTGTTATTGTTGTTGCATTTAATTAACAAACAATTTATATTCATAAACCTCAATCGGTCACATGCATTTACATGCAAGGCTGGTTGGAAGGTGGGGGGAAGGGGCCATAAAGAAAAAAATAGAATATGAAAAATACAAATCAAAACCTGAAAAGAAGAAGAACGAAATGATACTCTAGCTTTATGGTTGTTGCAAGCGACATTGAAGGAGAATGCAACGATTTCGCTTGGCTGTATTCAAATCCATGAAATATGTGAGTCATGTTGAGGGGGGGCGTGGCTGACAATGCTCAACTTTTGGTTCAAGCACCGACATCTATAAAATTATGCAATGCTCAAGTTCCACTCTTTCTATGGGGGTGGTCTATTTTCAATTGACCGAACCGAATCCGCGGCTCAGCTAGCTCTAAAAAACCGTTTGATGAACCGAACCGGAGGTTTAAAAGCAGCTTAAGCCACTGTAACGAACCAGTTCTCATATACGCGCTGTTTGAGCTCGACCAAACTTGTTTGGAAAGTATCAAACTACATATTTCTGGAATTTGAAAATGACTTACACTCACGTTTGAAACCTACGGACTCATTTTGTAATCGATAAGTGAGGACCTACACCATTTGGGAACTAGCTCGGCCGGCTGGTTGAAGGCTGGCAAAATGTCACACACCAAGTGTACAGTTCTTGCTTATATAATTTCTGAGATATAGCTCTGAACCACTTTTGAACCGGTTCAATTGTTTTAATTAACCTAGAAGAAATATCCAGCTCATAGCTTGAACAACTTCTAAAACATGCTTCATGTTACATTTTCATAAGACTCGTAAGACTCATTCACGATTGACTTGAACACACTGTAAAAATATAACGCGAAGATCCACTAAAAATATCAAACAAACTGACATATATACAACCCTACATCTTACTAATATTACATACTATATATATACTTGTTAAAGTTTGAACGTATGTAAAACTGTTACGACATCGCGCAGAATTTGGAATTGGAACGGATTTGGAACAAATTTTAAACCAATATAGTTAATAGCCTGGAATATTGGTTGGTAGTTTTCTTTTTAATGTCAAATTTAAAGGCAAAATTTACCAAAAAAATTTTTCATCTGTCTTATGAGCTTAGGAGACTGTAATTGCAACTGTAATGGGTTCCAAAATAAATTGCTTCAAGCATGCTAAAACGGCCTTGAAAACGAGAGCCTAACTGGTCGAAAGCTTCAACAAAAGCAACAGGCATGAGTGTAATGAGAAGTCAGAAAACTTCTAGTCAAGCGGATGGAAGATCTGTCGAAACGTCGGAACAGGCGAGCAGTCGACGGCAGCTAGTAACTGAATACATCGCATGCCTGCAAGCATCTAGGACTATGGAACAATCTGAAACGCGACGCTTTTAACAAATTGAGCGGCAGGCCAGGCTTCGATCTGCAGAAACGCCAGAACAGGCGAGCAATCGACAGCAGCATTTTGCTAAATACACCGGTGAAAGCAGAAGGAAAGTAAGTTTTTCAACTACCCCCGAAAATAACCTTGAATTCATGGTTATTTGGCATAGAAATGGCACCAAAGACATCTTAACCTGATTTTAGGGTTGCTGATGACAATATCTTTATACGTCACTTGACCTTGGTATTAGGAAAAAAAAACTGTCTTAAAGTTCTTAGTTTTGTTCCTAAATAAGAGATCAAATATTCTACAAATATTTTAAAATTTCTATCCCCAAAACCAAGCAATTCATAATTTGTCTTTCGTAAGAACTTTTGTTTTGATCTTTGGGATTCGAGCACGGGTTCTCCGGTATTTGAACACTAATGACATGGCTAAAGGGTCAAATTACAATAAAGAGCCCAGTCATTTTACCAGGCGAAGTTTTTGAGAATATTGTCACCTAAATAAAAGGACACTTTTCCTTAACGTTCGTAATGTCCTAATAAAATATTTGACCACACATTTAAACTGTTCAACATCCCAGTCCCAATCGCCTGCAGTTGGGACTCTATCTCACAACCTCAGCGTTTTAAGGCAACGTTCTAACATCTGAGCCACGCGGTTTCTTTCCATCTGCTTGAACTGACACTGACTCAACTATTTTTATTTAAGGTCAAAATCTGGCTGACTAGGTAAAAATATGCCTTGAATATTGAAGTAAAGGCAATTAGTCTTCCCTACTGCAATATATCCAGTTTTGTATTTCAGCTGAGATTATAATGATTGATTTAGTAGATGAGAACTGTAGACGGTTTGCAGGTGTAGATTGAATGGCTCAAAAAATCTCGAAATATGCTCAATTATTCTATGAGTTCAGATTTTGATGAAGTCTTGCACTGCAGGCACACACACACTACCTGCTGCACCACAAAGGGTCAGATTTGACAGATGGAAATTGTACAATCAGCTTCGCCTATTCATTATACTCTGTACCGTAGGTACATAGAGTATTATAAGTTTGTGCAAAAGTATGTAACATCCAGAAGGAAGCATCTCCGACCCCATAAGTATATATATTCTTGATCAGCATCAACAGCCGAGTCGATATAGCCATGTCCGTCTGTCCGTCTGTCTGTCTGTCCGTATGAACGCACAGATCTCAGAGATGGTAAGAGATAGAGGTTTGACGTGTATGGGACATATGCTTCTTATGTCTGCAGGCAGATCAAGTTTATTTTCAATTTTGGCCACGCCCGCTCCCGCCCCCGCAATTTAGAAAAATCGTCATATCTCCCACAGTTTTGAAGATAGATGGCTTGTTCCTTCTGGACATATTTAGTTATTAGAATAACTTATCGATCCGCCAAAGGAATGAAGAAGATCGTATGAACGGTTTTCGAGTTATGATCAAAAGACAAAATTTCTTGGTACAGAGTATGTTATAGTCGGGCTTGACCGACTTTCTTTCTTGTTTTAAGTTAATAATGTTAAAGAGATAGTAAATACATTCACTTTAATATAGAAATGTATATATCAGGGCTGCAAACCCAAAAAATTTTGTGGATCTCCGGCTCGCGGTTTCGAACCAAAATTTACCAATGGTTCAGGTTCAGAATTTTGAGGTTCACGGTTTTTGGACCAAGGTTTTGGTTCGAACCGACATAAACTGTTAGGGAATTGTCTCGATTTTAGGTTGGGATAGGATTTCACAATACTTTATATAAATAGAAACACTTTGATACAGCTCATGACCATCAAAGCAATGACAATGTGTTTCTACTTATATAATGTATTGTGACGAAATAAAAACTTCGAAGTTCTGGATACAGCCCTTAAAGTAAAATGCAATTCCGTGTTCGAATCGGTTCGGTTCAAAACCGGCTTGCAGCTCTGGTATATATATAATATATGGCAATTATTCACATAAATTGGTTAAGAATAAAACCTGTGTAAAACCTGTGCCGAACCAAAAGATTCTCCGCAAAAGCCTTAAGTCTAAACTTTCCGATATTTCACCTTTGGTAAGTTATGGTTCAAACCTTCTTTGGCTTTTGAAAGAAGTAAAAGGCATTTCTTCGCTGTGACCTTAACCTAACGCTCTGAGCTTTCATAATCTCCATTACATTAAAGCGAAATGACCCGTTCGAAAGTGTATAATAAATTATGTTTAACAATGTGAATGTAATAAATATTGCAAATGCGTGGCTGGGCAATAAAAAATTATGGATGTATGCAATGTGTGTTTTGTGTAACGAAACGTGGCAGCGGAAAAGAGCAGCGAACGAGCGGGCGACCAATGTGCAACATGAAAGCTTATTGGGGGCGCCCCTTTCCCCACATTTGAAATCGGTTGCAAAACGAACGCGCAGCGGGCAGCCAGCAATGTGCCACATTGTATTTGTGGCGGATGCCACGTGTTGGCAACACACACACGGACGGACACATACATAATTCTCGTCGTGCATAAGTAAATTTCAGGCGGCGAACTCTGCTTTTGATGGCCACAATTGTTTGGGGTGGTGGGTGGCACCAACCAAAAGTTTCAATGCCCTGACACCCAATTAATCTCGCACTCTGCGAGACAGAGAGAGAGGAGGAGGCAAAAGTGGCGAATCATTAATTAAACCGAGGCAGAAAACAGAATCCGCCAAATTGATCATATTGAGCAAAAAGCTTAGCAGGCGGCTTAACTAATTAGCCTGATGAAATGTGCGTGTGTGTGTGTATGTGTGTGTTTTATGTCTTAAACGAGACCAAACAAAAGTTATGGCAAGTATTTTTAGGTCTTTGGCAAAATAAATTGTTGAAAAACAAGCTTACACTTGGGCTCCAACCACAAACTCATTATGCGCCCCATTCCCGGTGCCTGGAAACCCTAATCACAGACCTTTGTACAATGTACATCAATGAATAATATAGACATTTTCGTTGCGGGGCCCACAGACTAAAACCAAAAGCCCAGCAACTGAGAGCGACGACGAAAACCGCAAAAACTTGCCTTTGGCTTATTTTCTGTCTGACATTGTCATTGCGGTTGCCGTTGCCGTTGCCGTTGCTGCTGCTGCTGGCCAAAACGTGCAATTAAATGCCGTCGAGCGGAAAGAGGGGAAGGCAAGAAGCTGGCTTATTGGCAGTTGCCTTGCCAAATGCATTGACTGAAAATTACACAGCATCCAACTGAACATTTCTGGCTCTTAGTCAGACCTTTCTGCGAGCTCCTCCCTAATGTTAATGTCGATGACGTTCGCTGTAAATCCGCTGTCAATGACATTGAAATTTGGCAAACTGCACTTTCGGCAATTAGTTTTTGTTATTTGTTTGAACCAAACGCGTCGCGTCCTGCTAGTTCGTTAGCATTCAAGTTGATTGGGTAAAATATTTGCAAGGAAATGTTAATAATGTTTGTGTGCCTGGAGTAGCAATTGCTAATTGGTTGTCGATTATTTATAAGTTTTGCTATTTGCCAAAGTTCAAATGTGCGTTTTGTCGGAACGCAAATAAAAATAGACACCTTGAGAGCAACGCAACGTCAGTCAGCCAGAGAGGAAAGGTGGCGTATACGTAATGCCGTGATACGAAAGCACGTGGAGAGGACAGAAAGTGCACATGCACACAGACAAACAGACATACATACATAGCGATGACTTGCTTATGTATGCATTTGGCTTATAAACTCTTTACGCAAGCGGGTCATGTAACAAAGTCCTTGTTCTACTTTAAGCTTTATTCTGAATTGGAAGGGGGGCGGGGGGCAAGCTCATAAAATGTGCTCTTCTAATGGATAAATGACAATTGCATACGGAAGATGGAAGTTTGGCGAGGGTTTCTTTAAGTTGGTATGACAAAAACTGTGACTTATCCTTAATGAAATGAGTTTACTTTAGCGTCTTTCTGTGAGAATCAGAAAATATTAAAGAAATTATAAATATAGTATGTGTGTCTGTTCACGTTTTTGATGTCGATTGTTCGGAATTGCCAAAAGCGACTTCCAAGAAACGCTTCAAGAAACTTGGTTCCATGTATTTGTCATCAAACAAGAAAGAAAGTCGGTCAAGCCCGACTATAACATACTCTGTACCAAGAAATTTTGTCTTTTGATCATAACTCGAAAACCGTTCATCCGATCTTCTTCATTTCTTTGGCGGATCGATAAGTTATTCTAATAACTAAATATGTCCAGAAGGAACAAGCCATCTATCTTCTAAACTGTGGGAGATATGACGTTTTTTCTAAATTGCGGGGGCGGGAGGGGGCGTGGCCAAAATTGAAAATAAACTTGATCTGCCTGCAGACATAAGAAGCATATGTCCCATACACGTCAAACCTCTTTCTCTTACCATCTCTGAGATCTGTGCGTTCATACGGACAGACAGACGGACGGACAGACGGACATGGCTATATCGACTCGGCTGTTGATGCTGATCAAGAATATATATACTTTATGGGGTCGGAGATGCTTCCTTCTGGATGAAAGTAATAGCGTTCAAGCTTACCTATTTCGATTCCGCATGATTTGATCGAAGTCGAAGAGGGTAAGAGGACTGATTACTTTAGAAAGCAACTTAACTGACATTGGCTATAGATAAAACGCTCATTGTGTCCTCTTAAAATGGATTTTATAGTGACAACTTAAAAGGGTAGATGCACTCAGAAGCATAAAAAAAGGTATATTTTAAAAAACTTATTTTTTACAGTAATTCAGTTTTTTTTACAAAATAAATTATACAGAGTTTTTATGCAATGCTTTAACTTAACATTTATGTTAAAACAAAACGAAAAGAATATATATTATTTATTAAAATATCGCCATTGGTTGGATCCTCTCCAGCGAGTAGTGCTTCGCGGTAGGCTTGTTGATAATATATCAAAATATCAATATATCGATATTTTTTACAAAAAAATAAATATTTATATCGAAATATTTTTTTTCCTGATATATCGCATATCGATATTATTTGGAAATATATTTTTTGATATTGTGGTTGGTCACACTACACTTAGAAATCTTAAAAAGAGAAGATGAGCGCGGCAAGGAGCTTTTACACAAACATAAACGCACATAATGCCACCTGCAGCCTTTGTGCAAAAGTAATTAAGTCAAGTGGCAACACCACTAATCTCCTGTCACATTTGGGGAACAAGCGTGTTCCACATGTGTTAAGGTTAGAAAAAATGTAATGCCAGAAAGTCTTGAGAATTTTCCAGCGCAATTTTTTGACAGTGTGTGTGTGTGCGCGTCACTAACCCAGTCGGACTTTGCGTCATGTGTTGAGAAAAGTCAGTACACCCGGTGGCATGATATTTCACGTAAATAGTCTCTACATGACTTTTTTTTGCATGAAATTAGCCCTTTATATATCATGAACAAGAAAGAAAGTCGGTCAAGCCCGACTATAACATACTCTGTACCAAGAAAATTTGTCTTTTGATCATAACTCGAAAACCGTTCATCCGATCTTCTTCATTCCTTTGGCGGATCGATAAGTTATCCTATAAACTAAATATGTCCAGAAGGAACAAGCCATCTATCTTCAAAACTGTGGGAGATATGACGTTATTTCCATATTGCGGGGTCGGGAGGGGGCGTGGCCAAAATTGAAAATAAACTTGATCTGCCTGCAGACATAAGAAGCATATGTCCCATACATGTCAAACCTCTATCTCTTACCATCTCTGAGATCTGTGCGTTCATACGGACAGACAGACGGACGGACAGACGGACAGACGGACATGGCTATATCGACTCGGCTGTTGATGCTGATCAAGAATATATATACTTTATGGGGTCGGAGATGCTTCCTTCTGGATGTTACATACTTTTGCACAAACTTATAATACTCTATGTACCTACGGTACAGAGTATAAAAACTCGCACGTTATTTTCTCGGGTATTTGTAAGGCTAAAAGTCTGAAATTTCATTAGAAACCATGAAAAACTCTGGGGTTCGTCAGCGAATGTCTCATGTCTTCCCACCTACGATATACAAAGTAAGTATATCTGGAGTACTAAGAAAGTAAGAACCCGAAGGCTGATGACGTCATCTAAGCGGAAACGGTTAAAAGCCCAAGGCTCATGTTTTGTCATGCCTTATTACGTGAAAAGTAAGCATGAGAAAGTATCTCTTTCATGATGAAAAGTCCGACTGGGAAGCCTTTTTATTCTTATGCATTTGTATGTGTGTGTACTTTCCGCGAATTTCGGTGCTTTGTAAATAATTTTGGAGGTAAAATCATGTTACCAATATATGTCATTTTTCTAGAAAATTGAACTTTTTCATTGTTTAAAAAATGAAATGAAGTCTTTTATGTTTTTTCTTGTATTCTTACTTAAACTATATGGTTTACCAGTTGATTGAATCCAGTATTGAAAATCTTAGATTAAAAGGAACTTTGAGTTAGTTTTATCAAAGACTGAACATATATAAATCTTTAAGGGCCTATTTCTCTTATAATTTCTTATGTAATTTTTTATGTGTCAGATAAACATAGATTTTGCTCAGACAGCCCTATGAAGAAGATTACAAAACGGAGCTAAATCTTTTTTAGTTTGAAAGTTTAGAGATGAAGAATAGATTTAGCAATGATTGTCAAAAACCAAATGAATGACCCTCATGATTCAAACCTTAACAGTAGAATATAAATACATATACTGTGCCACTGTCATGAACATATTCCCGAAATGCTTACCCATGTGCGTCTTTTGCCTAAAATCCGAATTGTTCATAATTATGGTGGCAATGTCACCTTCAACTGCAAATTGCCCTCAATCAAATCAAAATGATATTAATACTACACTGTAAATACATTGTATATGTATATGTATGCATAATGTCAATCATCAAACACAATTCTCCATCTTCAACCAATATAAATATGTATATAAGCACATGAATATATATAAATACAAACGGTTGGCAAATCAAATCGATAAAGAACAGGTTTTCTTTCTTGCGTTTGCGTAGGCCCCCAAAAGTCGCCATCGCATTAATCATGGGCAACATTTGCCATGCAATTAAGCAAATGAAGCCTGCATTTAAGTGCGGACAATGTCGATGGCGTTGATGATGAAGAGAACGGGAACGGGGAACGGGAAAGGCCGGTGGGAAACTTGACGAAATCGAAATCATTAGGCTAATGCGGTTAGCTTGAATGCCGATAAGTGAGTGGCCCATTGGCGACGCTTAATGCGCATTTAATACCCCTTTTGTCAATTGGAAATTCCAACAAAGAACACGATTGAAGTGCCATCTTGTAATTGCAAAAATACAAATCAATTCGACTCGATTGGCCAACGAAAATATCAAAGTAGATAGCCCAAAAAATTAAATTATAAATATCACAGAAAAAATGTGTTTGGTTGACAAAACTGTGAAACATGCACAAGTTGCAAATATGTGCAAATATTGCGCATACGCCGCATGGCCCCACCGGATGCAATGAAACTGAAACAAATGAACAATGCCAAAACTCACGAATTTCAGATACACTTCCACATTTGGACGCGGACGCGCACACGCCCATCATGTGACGGCCACATGATTTATTTCGTCAATTTATGCCAAAAGTGTAAAACGATTTTCTGCCGTGCCAAATGAAATATTATGACGTGGACTATCATTTACATGTGTTTTACAGCCCGTTGGGTGTGGGCGTGGCATTGCGTTTAGGTATGCGACACTCGTACTCAGTGCTCACTCACACTCAGTTGGCATTTGCAATTTTGCAAAAGGGAAATTACATTTAAATTGAATTGTAAACCGAATTTAAACGTGAATTTCTGTGTGTGGCTGTGTGCGTGTGTATCCATGTTGATGGCAGCCACTGCAATTTGTGTGCTGTTAGGCAACGGGTGCTAATGGAATGCAGGCTTTTCCATGGGTTACTTTTGAACATAATTTGATTATGCGGGGAAATTGGGAAGTTGCTTATCAACTCTGATGAGGGCTCGTGTGTGTGTGTGTGTGTGTGGCCAAATTGTTTAGAAATGCACAGTTCGTTGTTGATTGGCACGAATATTGCGGGAAAGGTCACAGTGGGCTGTCGAAATTATTTAGAATACCAACTAAGCCCAGAAATTGTCCATCAGACATGTTCCACAAACTGCCAACCAACCAAATTGTTAAACATCAAAGCTAACTGATTGATGAGCTAATTAGCTGCTGCTGCTGATTATAAATATTGTGAGTCACAATAATGCAAGAGTTCACGGATTTACAACCAAATTGTTGGCAAAAATTGGCATTTAGAATTTGCAAAATAAGTTCAATGATAAACCGAGAAGTCCCAATTGATAATACTTAGATGTTAGAAAGTCTACCCTGAAACAAAGGCGTCAAGTTGAATACTGTGGAAAATGTGACTACTTAATTGAATATCGGTTATATATTTTGATTATTCCTTTGTAATTAAATAGAAACCTATTATAAGCGAGAAAAAATAGAGGAAAGCTAACTTCTTCTCAGCCGAAGTGTATACCCTGGCAGCAAGTTTTTATACTCTGTACCGTAGGTACATAGAGTATTATAAGTTTGTGCAAAAGTATGTAACATCCAGAAGGAAGCATCTCCGACCCCATAAAGTATATATATTCTTGATCAGCATCAACAGCCGAGTCGATATAGCCATGTCCGTCTGTCCGTCTGTCTGTCTGTCCGTATGAACGCACAGATCTCAGAGATGGTAAGAGATAGAGGTTTGACGTGTATGGGACATATGCTTCTTATGTCTGCAGGCAGATCAAGTTTATTTTCAATTTTGGCCACGCCCCCTCCCGCCCCCGCAATTTGGAAAAAACGTCATATCTCCCACAGTTTTGAAGATAGATGGCTTGTTCCTTCTGGACATATTTAGTTATTAGAATAACTTATCGATCCGCCAAAGGAATGAAGAAGATCGGATGAACGGTTTTCGAGTTATGATCAAAAGACAAAATTTCTTGGTACAGAGTATGTTATAGTCGGGCTTGACCGACTTTCTTTCTTGTTCTAACTAATTTCAAGGACATTGCCACTGAAAACAAACAAGTTTTCCACACTAAGACTACTTTTCTGACTTTTTTTTTGTATGACAGCTATACTATATAGATGTCCGACTTCGACTAAACTTAGTGGAATCATGGGAAAGTATGGCAAACTAGGAAATACAAAGTTTGCAGCCGTTTTCTTTAAAAACAAAAAAGGTTTTTCTCACTGAAACTAGTTTCTCTGCCGATCATTCCTATGGCAGCTATAACCTATAGTCATCCGATTTTGACAAAACTTTGTAGAATTGCTTGAAAGCTTATAAAATAAAAATGTGCCAATTTTAAAGAGGTTTACATTGAAAACAAAAAAGTTTTTCTTACTAAAACTATTTTTCTAACCTTACTTTTCTATGGCAGCTATACTATATAGATGTCCGATTTTGACCAAATGTGGCAGAATCATGGAGAAACATTGAAAACTAGTAAATACGAAAAAAGCTTTTCTCACTAGAACTAGTTTTTCGACCGATCGTATATATGGCAGCTATATGTTATAGTTATCCGATCCGGCCGTTTCCGACGAATGTGCAGCGTATTTGTACCAGAAGACAAAGTGCAAAGTTTGGTCACGATTGCTTTAAAACTGACGGAGAAGATAGCATAGAAACAGACGGACAGACGGATAGACGGACATGGCTATATCGACTCAGCTCGTCATGCTGATAAAGAATATATATGCTTTATGTGGTCGGAAATGCTTCCTTCAGTTTACCCTCTGCAAGGGTATAAAAACTTGTATGAGATATCACACAAGTGAAAATACAGCTTTATGCTCGAGTACTTCGAGTCGAGTAACGAGTATTGAATCGAAAGTATATAGATCTTTGTGTCGTGTATCAAGTACTGAGTATGGATTAACGAAGACGTTGTATAGAGTTTGAGGTGCTACGAATCGAAAACTGAGTATTGAGTACATGGTAACACACACACACACACACAGACACTAGTAACCCTGCAGTTCTACGTTTCAGTACTGAATTTTCAGGGCTGATTCAGACCTGAACAGTAGGAATAGCTGAATTTCATGCCTGAATTCAGGCATGTTTTAGTACTTCCCATTAAACTTACCCTGAAATCATGCCTAAAATCAGCAGAGGTCATGACGTAGTAGGACACGTCTGTGTTAAATTCATGGCTGAAGCTTATATATATATTCCATTTCAGGGCTGATTCAGCTATGATTCAGGTCTGAGCCGAACTGAAGAGAAGTGAAAGTAGGATCAATGTATAAAATATACAACATGTTTCACATCAATGCCTCTTGAGTGTTAGCCTCACTCACATCTTTTGTATCTGTTGTATAAATATGTATTGACAAAATCAAAAAGGCATAAAAGTTCATATCTTAAGGAACTTTACTTTATGGTTTTTCTGAAAACTAATACAACTCAAATTCTGTGACTGTAAATGAAGTGATTTTAAAGTAAGAGCAGGCTTTTAGCCACGTTACCAAGATGCCAAGCTGGTGTATAATGCCAGCAACAGAACATCTCAGCGTTTTGTTCTCCATTTGAAATGCATTCTTTATGCCAACACACATAAACGCTGCCTTGGAGTAACTTTCAAAGCATTTGGACAACGGTTTTTGGGCTGTCATCGCTTGTAGTTGTCGTCTAGTTGTTACGACAGTCGCCGGCTCTGGTCCCAAGAGACCCAGTTACATGCTGTGTGTGTGTGCGAGATACATTTGTATCTTCTACTTTTGCTGCGGCAACCGGCTGCTGCAGCGGATATGCGAGTAAGCAAACCGAAACGTGCTTTCCCAATAACATTGTCAGCGCAGCCAGACAATGAAAACTAGAAACACAAACTGCACAAACGAAAATAAATAAAAATGTTTTAAAGAAAACTGTCGAGATTTGCATTTAAGAAAATGCACATGCGATAAAAGTTTTACTCTGGCGATATGCAGGGGCATTCGCTTCATTTGCATTTATCGAACCGGCAGTCGCATTGTGCGCAAATATTTATGCCGGGCTCAACAAAACAAAAATCCGAGCTGAGGATTTTTGCAGTTGTGTCAACTTTAATTGCACATAAATTATTATGTATTTATTTAGCCATTTTAATTAAGTTCCCGCAGATGCAAACGCTCCTGGCCAGTGTTGAGGTGTGGGGCCTGGGTAATTCAGCCCTCGATTCATTTGTTTTTCACAATTGTTTCGTATTAATTTAATTAGTTGGCATTTTGTGGTTTTATTTGTATTTACCCGCCCGCTTAGCAGCAATGAGATTAAACAGAAATGTGTTTTTTCCATCTGAATTGGGTTCGTTTGGTGTTTGTGTTGCTGTTGTTTTTTTTGCAGATAACTGATGTTCAAATCCAAATGCGGGTTTTTGTATAGTATTTATGGTTGGTTTCCGTAGGCTTTAGTGGAATTTCACCATATGCTAAATAAATTAAAATTTTAATTTTATGGCACAGAGAGATAGAGTTATTTTGTGTGTGTACTTTGTACGCCATGATAAATACATTTGCATTTTGTGGCTAAAATGGAACCAGCCAAACTTAATCGCAAATATTATTTAAATTCATATTTATTTAAGAGTTTCAAAATGGAAAAAGCCGCAACAATTTGATCAAAAGTTGTGTATGTAGCGGATAAAGGTTTAATTTGGGCAAAAATACAATTTAATCTATTTTAACTATTTTTTAGCTGTGGTCAAGCCAACTGGTTTAAGGCCAAAACTCGAGGTACGCCTTGAATAAGGGTATCAATTTTTGCTAGGAAATTGTCTAGAATTTCAAATTCTTTAATCTCAATGGAAAACATGCGGTGCAGTGCAGTGGGTAGTGGGTTCGATTGCTCTTTTGTAAAAATCTTACCCACCCGGTCAACTTCACTAGCTATTGGCGCCAGCTTTGAAGTAACTAACTATGAAAAACCTTATCTTTTCCATTCCTTTCTTTTGGGTGTATATTGGAAGGGAAGAAGTGCTCGGCTTGGCACTTTACGGCTGTCTTAAGCAAAGTATTTTCACCCTTTTTGTGGCCACCAAGTTGTTTATTTTTGATGGATGCGCTCAGAGTTGTTTGCCTTATAGCTTTGGATATTTTTAAGAAATGCATCCAATCAACTCTCAGTCAATTATCCGACCTGTCGGTTTTAAGGCAGACAAAGGATAAAGTAATTTAATTCTGACCAAATCTTTAAAATCTCTTCGAAAGCATAAAAAGTTCAGATAAGAGCGCTAACATATATAAAGGGTGATTTTTTAAGAGCTATAGGAAAGTTTTTCAAAAAAAAAACACATAAAATTCAGAAAAATGCATGAAATCTTTATTTCAATCGATCCATATAATTTAATGTTTGAAGATTAATTCATGCAAGTGTTGACCGTGACTGGTCCATCCGCTTAGTCCAATTTTGGCATACTCTTTCCAACATTTCGGCCGTTATCTCACGCATAAATGCTTCAATGTTGTCTTCCAATGAGTCAATTGGAGCGGGCTTGTCTGTATAGACATGAGCTTTAACATAGCCCCGCAAAAAATAGTCTAAAGGCGTTAAATCGCACGATCTAGGCGGCCAATTGACCAATAAAATGTTCACTCAGAACTCGCCTCTCAATAAGTCCATTGTTGCGCGTGCTGTGTGGCATGTGGCACCGTCTTGTTGAAACCACATTTCATGCAAGTCAAGCTCTTGCATTTTGGGCAAAAAAAAAAGTTGGATATCATCTCACGGTAGCGCTCACCATTCACAGTTACGTTACGACTCGCATCATTTTTGAAGAAGTACGGTCCAATGATGCCACCAGCCCATAAACCGCACCAAACTGTGACTTTTTCTGGATGCATTGGTAACTCTTGCAATGCTTCTGGCTGATATTCACTCCAAAATCGAAAATTCTGCTTATTTACGTACCCATTGAGCCTAAAATGAGCTTCGTCGCTGAGCACAATTAAAGCGCGCTACGAACTCTCTTAACAGAGCACGCATTTTGATAATAAAATTCAATAATTTGCAAGAGTTGTTCGCAAGAAGAAGATGTTTGACATTGAAACAAAACACGAAACGTGCGTGAGCTGTTTAAACCAGTGTTGCCAAAAAGATAATAGCTAAAAAATCACCCGTTACAAGAGAGGAAGAGACAAGACTTGAGTGTTGATCGATATTGTTCAAGTAAACTGAAAAGGGATCCAATAGGGCTTTCTCAACTTGATAGTCGGCCATCATTTTATTGCAATTGACTGGACAACCCGAAATGTAATATAATAAATGACTTGTCCGACTCAGGAAAAAAGTAATGGTTCTTGTGTCTTCGTGGGCTAGAAATGTTCTGTAAGAGACATTACCTTTGCAATTCTCACACAGAAGGTGACCCATTTATCTTGCTATCTGTCCCCTCCCCCCAATTTAAATATATACATTATATGCATGTATTTGGTATGCCTCATGGCATTCTGATATATTTACCATTTACAATTTCTGCTTAACCCCATTTGCGAAAGCATTTCAAGCACAAAAAGCAAACAAGTAAAGGCTAAGGAATTACATTAAGCCCCCAAAGTGCCAAGCCAAATGCAAAAGCAAAATCAAAGAAAAAGGAAAATTAACATGAAATGAATTTCGAATTACGAGGGGAATACTTAGATGGACATGGGACAGACTGAAACGGTCAGACCGACTGACTGACAGACTGAAACGTAAAATTTGGCAAGGCATTCGGCATGGCCAGGCACGTGCTTATAGCGCAGAAATGTGGCAACTTTTATTTCCTCGGGGAGGTGGTGGGGGAGGTGAGAGACCCAGTGCACAGAGACAGCTAGACGACTTGGACGTGACGGACGGACCGTCGACGGCATCATGAGGCAATTTCTACTTAGTTCTCTCTCTTGGTCTTGCAGTTTTTAGTCAGCATTTTCTTGGTAAAATGGGAACAGCTGATTTTGTCTGTTTTTCTGTGCTTTTGACCCACTCACACGAAGCAAGAACTTAAGCACAAATAATATTCTCTCCTCTCCTTTGCTTTATTTGGCCAATAAATCATGTCGCACGTTGGTTCCGTTCCGTTTGCCTTCTGTATACGCAATTTAGGTAAAAAATTAGCGCATATTTTGCATTTTCTTGGCGGCGGAAAGCAACTTTGCAGAGACTGCACCATCCACCGCCACCTCCCCGGTGTATTTATCAGATTTATTACTTGGCATATTTTTGTTTTTCAAATAAATAATGCTTTGAGCTGCGCAGGCGGGTCGCCCGATTAATATAAATCAACGCCCGACGGTGTCATCCGCGTGGAATGGGAGCGGGTACGAGACGTTTCCATTGTGGCTTCAATGGAAGTAATTTATTAAGTAATTTCCTAAGCTTTTAGTCGTGACGGCTGCTGTTGTTGCCGTTGTTGAGCGGCTAATTAATTGCTTTTCTCATTAAACGCCAGCGCCAAATGAATTATGTATGAGGCGGCGTACCGAGATCGGCCAGGCACCTGGTCAAGGGTTAGAAGGAATCCCGATTTCCAAGTATTACTCAATAAGCGGCAATCAAATATGGTGTTGCACTTGAAATGCAATGGAAACTATAATTGCTGTCGATGGAACGGAGCTAATTGAATAATTGGCATTGCACACTGATTTAGTTCTGGGTATGAAATCAGTTTCCATTTGCAAGGCAAGTGGGCATTCATTTTAAGCAATCAAAATACAGGGAAAGCATTTTAAATACCCTTGATCTGGCCGATTGGAAAACAATCAGTGTTATTTATATTTACAACGAAACGTATCGATGTTTTTTTAAACACCTTACTGCTGGAATGCCCACATCATGCTTATGCCCAGGGCCAGACCTTTAATAAAATTAAGAAATAGAATGAAGAAAACTCTCACGTTTTCGGGTACTGTGTTAAACGGGTCACATTTATCGTAATTTTTTGGAGGAATTGGTATGAAACCTTTAGTTCTACCTACTATTGATTCTACATTTTCAACATCAATCACTGCAAGCCAATTTATGATATCAACAAATCTTGTCCACAGAAAAAAAATGCAGAGATAATATCAAGGTTAAAAAAACTGATTTGATCTCGACCTCCGGATTGAAATTCCAAGCAAGAGTCGTACTAGATCCGAGATCAAGTCAATTCTTTTCATACTTGGAATGAGAAAAATCAAGACTGACCGACTTCTGACAACGTTTGGGATGGATTTAGTCTCGAATATCTCTGTATCTCGAACTTTAAAACCGATCAGGCCTGTAAAACTTCTTTGTACTCGATCGTCATACAACCTCTTCTGGCCGAAAGTACTTTTACTACCACCTGGCGCTGTACTCGCCGTTCCTAGAAAAGGATCTGGCGAGAACCGGCTACCTCTGATGTTTCTTATCGAAGATCGAGAAAGCGGCAGGTATGACCAATTTCTGCTACGATTAGGGTTGCCGGAAATTAAAGAAATATCTGTATGGATATTTCTTTCAAAATTACAAAACTTATCATTTCGATATAGATATTCTATTATCAACAAGAAGAAA